>APFE030929638.1:0-22967 GCA_000404065.3 Pinus taeda | reverse complement strand
TTTTTTATATATTTATTAAAATTATATATATTATCAATTTTTGTATGTTAGCTTGACTCATTAAATATTTGTAATTATTTTATAATATTGATTATCATCAATAAACCAGCCTAGATCCATTTAACTCTGTATCTATCATGTGCCGAGAGGGATCAAATAACCCAAGGTGCAAACCTTCTTTTTGGAGTGTATAATTTGAGGAAAGGTTTGCACCTCGAGGGATTCGATCCCTCTCGGTGAATGATAGATCAAGAGTTAGATAGATATAGACTAGTTGCAGCTAAGGGCAGTAATGCCATAGTTTTAGATTATCATGACTATGTTTATGTTTGAGATAAGCTTCATACTTTCAAATTTTACATTATGTTTCATTTGAATGACATGACCATATAATTTTATTCTTTAATTTAGTCTATTTTGCATGCCGTGAATGGTTTGTACATTTGTGTTTGGATATTTTAAGTGGTTTGTGCATGTCCGTGTTTGGATGATTTGAGCAGTTTATGTGTTTATGTGTTTGGATTTGAATGGTAATGTTCGTGAATGTTACAATTTTGTGTTATATTTCTATATGTTTATGCAATTGTTTATTAGTAATTATTCGGTGACGAGGAAGGAAAAAAATCTTCTCAATAGCTTACAGGAGGATTGATATTGCAGATCTATTTCATTTAATTTAAGGTATCATAGCTTTTGAAAACTAATTAATTCTTAATACTAGCCCTGCAAGTATCACTAAATATTTCTTGAAGAGTAGTTTTAATTTTAAATTCGTCGAGTTACCTCAATCTGTTGAGATGATAGATATTGTTAATAACTTTAATTATGAAAAATGATGAAATCAAAATTTGATTGCAAAGTGACAATGTAATAGTGTTGGATGGAAATAAATTTGAATAATAAGAATGTATTCAATTACAAATAGTATTCATCGTGATTAGTCTCAACTATTTTCTTCTACTATTCTTATTATCACCCCAGCTAGTTTTGTCATATTTTCATATCAATTATATGAAAAGTTCAGTTGAAATTGTAAAACACTCAAATATTTAACTCAGGCTATTGTGGTAAACATATAATCTTTTCTTTCTTTTTGTACAATATTAATAGATTGAATTACTATAGCCAAAAAAAAAAATACACATTGTGAATAACATTTTTGTTCTTACACTAAAATCAATCACACCGTTAATTCAATCACTTCAAAATTAATGTATCATCATACATCTAGTTACATGAAATAGAAATCAACATCTACACTGAAATCAATGCATTTAATGCAAACAATCAAATATGATTAGAAAAAAACATCTACACTGAAAACAATGCAGCTAATGCAAGCAATCAAATAGGAGTAGAAATCAACATCTACACATAAATCAATGCATCTAGTGCAAGCAATCAAATATAATAAAAAATCAACATCTACACTGAAATCAATACATCTAGTGCAAGCAATCAAATATAGTTAGAAATCAACATCTACACGAAAATCAATGCATCTAGTGCAAGCAACCAAATAGAATTAGAAAACATATACACTAAAATCAATGCATCTACTGGAAGAAATCCGATAGGATTAGAAATCACATTTACAGAGAAATAAATGCATCTAGTGCAAGCAATCAAATATAATTAGAACTCACAATATACATTGAAATCAGTGAATTTAGTGCAAGCAATCAAATAATATTATAAATCACCATCTACAATGAAATCAATGCATCTAGCGCAAGCAATTAAATAGGATTATAAATGATCATCTACACTAAAATCAATTCATCTAGTTGAAGCAATGAAATATAATTAAACAACATGTACACATAAATCAATGCATCTAGTGAATGCAATCAACTGGGATTAGAAAACAACATCTACACTGAAACCAATGCATATAGTGCAAGCAATCAAACATCATTAAAAATAAACATCTTGATCTAAGATTGATAAAAGAGTATTACAGACTTATGTGTAGAGTTGTCTATATTACATAGTGCAATGGATTGAAAAGATTGCGAATAATACAGACAATTAAATAATCAGAAAACACAACAATAACACATCAACATAGCCAAAATTGGTAAAGGAGTTCACCAGACTTCTTGGCTGCGTCTCCTAGCTCTAGATTCTAGTGTTGCCCTCTATATTATGTATTCAAAATGGTTGTTACAGGTAAGAGCTCAAAAACAAAGTCTTAACATAGAAATGGATCTCACCACTGAGTTTCGCTCGACTCCTTCAGTTGAAATGAGAATATACACGACCGTACTAGTCACTCTGACCTCCAGACCTCCTGGAATGGTTCACAATACACTCTCCTATCAACTTTATGTATTACAGTGTTTTTATAACACATTTTAGTTACAATTTCCATTAAACGTGGAAAAATATGTTTATAATAGAAACAGGCTAAAAACGAAAGGACCGGCGGGCGCGGGTGGACCCCGACTGTCTAGCCTTTCCCCGATGTTGATATCGAGAACAAACCCATCCGACGGCTATCGCGTTTCGCTCCTCAACTGATCCAGAAAACCTACACCGTTGATCTATTCTCTGCCATCCGATGGCCGTCGTGCGGTTTTACTCTTCAACTAGCATGTTCGTTATTTCCTGAAGGCACGTAATAAAGTGGTTTTTAGGAGGCTATGTGTCACTTACTGAGTGGAATCGCATGCTTCCGGTCTAAAACTGCTTCCTGCCTTGAGGACTCATGATAAACCATTTACATCCCTTCTTTCGTAACTCAAAGAGTTTAGCTCCTCTTGTATAAATATATCGCATTCGTTTTTCCAGATAACTTGCCTGCATGTTTCAACATGATATGCGTTGATCTCCTTTGATCAGACGATCTTTGTTCTTTACCACTACTCCTCATAGACTAAGGTCTGAACCAATCATAGACTACCACATCATCTACTGCGCTGACATCATCAGGTACCTATGACTCTTTCCCAGGTTGCCACATGTCCTACTGACGTAAGCTTTGACATTTTGACTTGAATCTCTAATTGGCTCTATTTTCCTTATCCAAACTCTGATTTGCATGTGGTTTGCACCCTTAGTTTAGTTTCAATGAGCTCTTCAACCTTGTTCCACTTTCACATGTATTTGAAGACTTTAGATTTAGAGGCCATGCTAGATCCATTTTGGATCAATCCTCCCCACTGGAAGCTTTTGGTCCACCAAAAGTTGGTTTTTAGCTATTAATTAAATGAGGGTAAAGTTCCTTCATTTGTCTAATTTCTATCCATCGTGCTTTACTTAGGTTTGTACCTTTGAGTGCAACTCTTAGGTAGTCAACATCCCCTCATTGCGAAGTTCTTATCCTCCTGTCAAGAACTGTGTCCTCTTGTAACTCATTGAGACACTCAGGCAACAGATCCTCAATGGAAGGCAATTGAACTTTCTCTTCAGGATCTTCAATCATTGAAGGTTCATACAATCTCAATATTTCAACATTAATGACTGAATAGTTTTGCATATAAGCTGGTACATCAAGGCGAAAAGCATTTTCACCAATTTTATCAAGTATTTTGAAAGGACTGTATCTAGTTGGTTTCAACTTCTTACCTTCCCCTTACAGTCTTTCTTTGTTGATGTACAACCAGACTTGATCACCATCTTCAAAACTATGCTCAACTCGATGCTTGTCATGTCATGCTTTATACTTGGCTTGACTTCTTTCTAGTTGTTCCTGTACTGCCTGGTGAATTTCCTGGATTTGTTCAATGAACTTGGTTTCTTTGTCCACATCACTATGTCCATCAACTGCTATGTCTTTACCAAAGACAAAATTTAAGGGAGACTTTGGTATAAAACCAAAAGAAGTCTCAAAAGTAGACCTCTGAGTAGAAGAATGCTTGGCACAGTTGTAATCATGTTGCACATAACACAAATTCTCATCCCAAAGCTTGGGGTTCTTGCTGCAATATCCTCTAAGCAACTATATCACTGTCCTGTTGACCACTTCTGTCTAACCATCTATTTTTGGATGAAATGTTTTGCTCTTCTTTAACCTGGTGTCCATTAACTCCAATAGAATTGATGCAAAATTTCCCAACAAATAGAGAATCTTGATCAGATACAATAGAAGTGTGTAACCCAAAGTGAACCCATACATTTTGAAAGAACAAATTTGCAGTTTATTCAGTTGTTACCTATTTATTACATGGTATCAAAATACACATTTTACTGAACCTATCCACAATTACATACAAATAATCATGAACATTTCTAGACTTTGGCAATCCCCCAACAAAATCCATGGAAACACTTTCCCAAGGACAGGAAGGAATTGGAAGTGGAGTATACAAGCCTAATTTTCTATTACTTGGCTTGCTTGTAGCACACATAGTACATCCTTTGATATATCTAGAAATTGTCTCATGCATTCATTGCCAATAACAGAACCTTTGAAATTGTGAAACTGTTTTACTTACACCAAAATCACCTGATATGAGAGAAGTATGTGCTTCTCAAATTATGTTAACTCTTTCAGTTTGTGGAATGCATAACTTTCCCAAATGATATAAGAGTTTGTCCTTCATATAATAATCCAATTCTTCTACCTGCTCGTCATGACCTAAAGTTGCATATACATTCTTAAAATCTATATCTTGAGCATATTGTTCAATGTAACTTTCATGGACTACTGAATTATGCTTAAGTATAGTGGATGCATTTATGATTGGTCTTGATAAAATGTCTGCAAACTTATTATGTATGCCCTTGTTATATCTGATAACAAGAAAACCCATCCATCTGTAATGTCTTGATTGTTGCAATTTAGTTTGTGAGTATAAATATTGAAGTGGTTGATGATCTATGTGTGATTGTTTCTTTACCCATTATATAATGTTTCCACTTTTTAACACTCTATACTAATGCATACAATTCTTTATCATATGTAGGATAGTTAACTACTACAGAAGAAAATGTCTCAGAATGAAAGCATATGATAGTTAACTACTGCAGAAGAAAATGTATCATAATGAAAGCATATAGGCTTCCCGTGTTGCATCAACACTGCTCCCATGGCATAGTCACTTGGATCGCTCTCAATGTCAAATAGATGTTGAAAATCTAACACGCGTTGTACTGATGTTTTCTTTCAAGGTGTCGAAGGCTTTCTGTTGTTTGCCTCCCCACTGAAACACCTGTTTCACACTTGTCAAAGCATGTAAAGGAGCTGCAATCAACAAAAAGTTAGCAATAAACTTTCTCCAATATTGCGCTACCCCTAAGAAACTTCTAACTTCTTTAATGGATTTGGGATTAAGCCAGTTCACAATGACTTCAACCTTAGAGGGATCTATCTTCAATTCACCACCCCTTACAATATAACCCAGATAATTTAAAGATGTCTTGCCAAATTCACACTTTGATAGCTTCACATAGAGATTTTCCCTCTTAAAACATCTAAAACTTGTTTTATATGCTTTACATGTTCATCCCAAGTCTTACTAAAAACAAGAATATCATTTATATAGACTATTACAAAATCATCAATAAATGGTCTATTACAAAATCATCAATAAATGGTCTAAATACATCATTCATGACTCACATAAACGTAGCAGGAGCATTAGTGAAGCCAAAAGGCATAACCAACCACTCATAAAGTCCTTGCTTCATCTTAAAAGTAGTTTTCCATATATCCTGTTCTGCAACTTTGATCTGATGGTAGCTACTTCCCAAGTCTAATTTAGAAAAGTAAACTGCATCTTTTAATTGATATAATAAATCATCAATACGAGGAATAGGATAACGATTCTTGATCATAATTTTATTTAGTGCTCTAAAATCAATGCACATTCTCCACAAACCATCCTTCTTTCACACTAATACGATTGGTTATCTACACGATGATGTGCTTGGTCGTATAAACCCTTTATCGAGCAACTCCTATACCTACTTCTTTATCTTTGCATTATCTAAAGCTGATAACCTGTACATTCCAATGTTAGGTAGTGGAGCATCTTGCTCCAAATAAATATCATGTGCTATCTCCTGCTTGGGTGGAAGCCCCTGAGGCTCTTTAAATAGAATATCATAATTAGAACAACTTTAACTAAATCTTATTTCTGTCTAGGGTTGCAACCTTGGAATGCATCGGATTTATTAGGATCCTTTGCCTTTACAATCATTAGTAAAAATTTCTAACTTGAATTGACTATTCTTTTCATCTATCCTGAGTTTATGAGAGAGAAGATATCTTTAATTTTATGAGCTCTTACAATATACTCATTTCCATCGTTAGTGAGTTGATACTTATTTTCATCTGGATAGAAGATAGCTTTTCTATTGAAAAGTATGGACTCCCTAAAACAATTCCACATATGTTAAACGGGACTATATCTAACACAACCTCATCTACAAATGTTCACCCAATAGAAAACCGAAGTTTACATTGTCTTGTAACTTGTAGCTTTGTTTTATCACACACCCAACCTAATGGATATGGCTTCTTATGAGGTTTTGTTTCTAGACCTAACTTCTTTACAAATGTTTCAGAAATCAAATTTACTTGTGACCCACTATCAAATAAAGTATCAATTTTAGTTTGCTTGGAAATGACTCTAATATGGCATAGCTCATTTCTTTTCCTCTCATTACTTTCATTATCAATAGAATGTGAAGAATTACTTGTAAATGCTCCAGAATATTTATTTTATACTTGTGGTTGTAACTGCTGTTTCATCACCTGAATCTAAACCCAAGTCCTTCTGAATAGCAACAACAATCTCTCGCTCTTTACCCCCAAACTTCTTAGGCTTCAGTTCTAGATGCAAAGACTAGCAGTGGGCCTCATTGTATCCTTCCTTATTACAATGAGTGCATGAAGTTTTTTCCTTCTTTAAAGTGTTTGTTTTCCTCTCCTTCCATTTCAATTTCTTCTTTCCTTTATTCTTGTTCTCAAAATATTTGGATGATTTCCCAACATCTGGGTTTACATTCTTACCTCTAGCCTCTAGATGAGTCGCTTGGACTGATACATCATCTAAGCTAGTGGGATTAAACATAAGTATAGTATGCTTCAAAAAACTATGAAGACCACCTATATATTTTAACAATCTCCGTGATGAGTCCAATGAAATACCTAATGTTAAAGCTCTTTTGTGAAATTCTTGAGTATAACTTTGTACACTTTGACCCTTCAATTGGCACAGTGTCTGCCAACTCATCATTGCCAGTTGCATGTAAGCTAAAGGATAAAATTTATTTTTAATTGCAGAAACAAATTCATTCCAAGTTGAAATGATTTTACCATGTTTTTGAAGATCTGCTTCTGTCTTTCCTTCCCACCACACAAGTGCAGTACCTCTAAGACGAAGGCTAGCCAGTTGAATCTTCTTCCTTTCTGAATCGACTTTCTGCACCCTGCAATATACATCAATTTTCCTTATCCAATTATCTAGCTTTTTTGCATTAAGTTCTCCATCATAAATTGGAAAATCAAAATTTACATCTAATTTGATGAAAAAGGTTTTCTTTGTCTTCTTCTTAGAAGAACTAGTTTTATGAGAAGATGATGATGATGATGATGATGATGATGATGATGACGATGATGGTGATGATGGAGGAGATGGTGAGTGTTGCATTCCTCCTTTTCCTTTATCTTCCTTCTCTTCTTTCTCTAGAGAGACAAAGAGAAAAGGTTCCTCTGCTCGTTTGTTTGGTCTAGGTGATGAAGTTCCTTCACCTCTACCATTTTTAAACTCATGATACATTTCTTCCATCATGGCATGTATCATCATGAAGCTATCCATGAACTGGGATTCTGACCCAATTGGAGCTTCATCTGCCATCCTTCTTCATGAATAGACTCTTCCAATCTTTGGATTTGACTCAACAAGTTCTCCTTCACCTCGTCCAAGCCTTAACCTAGTTAGCATTCAAATCTCTACACAAACTTGTGAAACATTAAAAACTGTAAGCTCTGATACCACTTGATCTGAAATTAATAAAAAGGTATTACAGACTTATGTGTAGATTTGTCAATATTACTTAGTGCAATGGATTGAAAAGATTGTGAATAATACAAACAATTAAATAATACAGAAAACACAATAATAACACATCAACACAGCCAAAATACATAAATGAGTTCACCAAAATTCCTTGCTACATCTCGTGGTCCTAGATTCTAGTTCTGACCTCTATATTATGTCTTCAAAATGGTTTTTATAAGTGTGAGTTCAAAAACAGAGTCTCAACACATACATGGATCTCACCACTAAGTTTTGCTCGAATCCTTGAGTCGAAATGAGCATATACACGACCGTACTAGTCACTCTAACCTCCTCGAATGGTTCACAATACCCTCTCCTATCAACTTTCTGTATTACACTATTTTTATAACACGTTTTAGTTACAATTTCAATTAAATGTGGAAACAATATGTTTATAATAGAAACAGGCTTAAAACAAAAGGATTGGTGGGTGCCAGTGGACCCAAACCGTCCAGCCTTTCCCCTACACTAATCTTAAGAACAAACCCATTCGACGGCTGTTTTGTTCCGCTCCTCAATTGATCTGGACAACCTGCACCATTGATCTATTCTCTGCCATCTGACGATTGTCGCATAGTTTCGCGCTCTGATTAGCACGTTTGCTATTTCTCCGAAGGCACGCGATAAAGTGGTTTTCGGGAGGTTACATATCACTTGCTGAGTGGAATCACAAGCTCCCAGTCTAAAACCACTTCCTTCCTTGAGGGCACGCGATAAACCATTTACCACCCTTCTTTCGGAACTCAAAGAGTTTAGCTCCTATTTTATAAATATATCGTGTTCGTTTTTCCAAATAACTTGCCTGCATGTTTTGACTCGATATGCGTCGATCTCCTTTGATTGGACGATCTCTGTTCTTTACCACTACTCCTCATCGCCTAAGGTCTAAACCAATCATAGAATGCCACATCATCTTTTGTGCTGACATCATCAAGTACCTGCGTCTCTTTCCCAGGTTGCCACATGTCTTGCAGACTTAGGCTTTGACCTTTTGACTTGAATATTTAATTGGCTCTATTTTCATTATCTGAACTCAGATTTACATGTGGTTTGCACCATTAGCTTCATTTCAATGAGATCTTCAACCTTGTTCCAATTTCACCTATATTTGAAGACTTTATATTCAGAGGCCATGCTAGATCCATATCTCCTTCTTTCTCTCTCTATCTCACCTGCAAATATAAACACCCTCTCTCCATATCTCCCATTGTCACTCCCTCTCTCTCTCTATGTCTTTCCTCTTCCCTCTCTCTCTCCCCTTCCAAATCCATCTCTTTGTCCCTCCCTCTCTCCTCCTCTTTCTCATTCTTCCTCTCTTATCCCTTTCCCTTTCCCCATCACTCTCTCTCTCTCTCTCTCTCTCTCTCTCTCTCTCTTTCCAACCCTCTCACGTTCTCCCTCCCTCTATCCTTCTCTCTCTCCTTGTCTCCCCCTCTCCATATTTGTGTCTCCCTCTCTCTTTCTCACTCCACTCCTTCTCTCTCTCTTCATTCCTTATCTCCCCTCTAATTTATTTTATCTTCTTCAATGAAAGAAAATCACCATATACACTGAAATCAATGCATCTAGTGCAAGAAATCTTCTTCACTCTATCCCCCCTACTTATATATCTATGTATCCCTCCATCATGCCTTCTTTGTCTCTTAGCTCACCCCACCAAACACACATGCTCTCTCTCTCTCTCTCTCCATATTTATCTATCTCTTCCTCTCTCTATCTTTCTATTCTTCCCTATCTTCACCTTCTATTTATATCTCTATCTCCCTCTATCTCTCATTTGTATTTTTATATCACCCCCCATGTGGTGCAGGTAAATTCTCAATGCGGACACAAAAAATACCTCTAGCTCGACAGAGCGGGTCTAGACACAAATAAACAATCTATGGAAAATCTTATTAAGCTAGAATCAATTAAGAGGGCCTACCTCTTAGAACACTATTCCTCTTGGTCATGATCCCGCTTCCTCACTCCATCTATCTTCCGTTTTCTTCCTTTGAATACCTAAAACAAGCAAACAACAACAACAACAAACGTGATAACATACAATATTGTATTCAGGATACTTAATAGGTCAAGGAACATTAATCCATAAAGATATAAAATGACACTTCATGTAGGAAATCAATCAATAGTTGCATTTATATAAATCAGAAAGAGATTACAACCGGTGCCTTGAAATTGTTGGTCTCCTCCGATATATCTGGGTTCCCACACTTTTGCTAGCACTTCATGGATAGCCCCAACAATGGAATTTAAGTCATCTTTCCCTATAATCTCAAACCGAACCAAAAACACACTATTCTCCCTCAAACATACACTAGAAAGCTACAAGCTATAGATGACTTGCTCATCATTCAAATTCACTCCAAAACTAGTTTATCTTTGGAAAAGAGAGGTCTATATAGCTTGGATGGATGGGATATGGTTCCTCTCATCATGGGAGGAGGTATTATCTCTTGAGTTTTTTCCATCCTAATAGGGGAAGGGATCCCAAACTGACTTCCTTGGCTCCATCTGGCCCAACCATCTACCAAACTTCTGTTACGAAGCTTCTAGACATGGAAGCTTCGGCTCCATATTTAAAAAACCTTCCAAAATAGGATCTACGCGACTTGGAAATGACTCAGTCACTTCGTACAGCACGAGGGCTAGTTTTAATATCTGCAAATCGGCACAAGGAGGAAACTGGTCAATAGCGTCGTTCTTGTAAACTGAGATAAAATGAAGATTCTTGGGAAATGATGCAAAGGGGAATTATTCTGCTCATGAAGAGGGTCATATTGGGAGTTTCTTCATGATGGGAAAGCATGTTGGGTTCAATGTATACATCCTCCAGGATCATGGACGGGGGAGTACAGGGACAGTGAAAAAATGTTGTGTAACAGATGCCCCCTAAAGCGTGAAGGCCAAACTAGAGTGAGAGGTGAAATTCTTTATAAGTGGAAGTGGGGAACCGGAGTCCATCTTCAAAAAACCTGTAAGCAAGCATAGATACATATACATCATTGAAAACTCTAAACGATGATAGATGAATCATGGTATGGACGCAGACATCCAAAGAATGATCATGTAAATGGATCTAAGGCATGGGCACAACCATCCAATAGAAAGGATCATAATGAAACCTAGGTATGGTCGCAACCATCCATATGAAAGAGACATGTATATCAACATGATCATGTCACATCGCCTCGCAACCTGGACCTGTGTAATCTAAGCCCAGGGTCTTGTGCTCCAAATGACCCAATCAAAGCAAAAATTCTAACATGTGAATGAATGTGTTGAAGTCGAACATGCTAGAAAATCACTTTATTACTATTCAATGATGTGAACCATTAACAAGCACGAGAGAAACCACTAATAATGACAATGGATCTCAAGGTACCAACAACACAGTTCATGGAATTTGAATAAAGGAACTGAAGTCGAACACCCGTGAAGTCATTCGATCGAAGGCCGATGATGACAACCTGTCATCGAGTGCGAAAAACTTTCCATTGAAGCATGCAAGCTCTAAGGTACTGGAAAGGATTTTCTAGATCAACTTCCTCGATAATGAGTTGAATTCGACAGGAAGCGATCTACCAAAGGAAGGTTATAATGAATCCTTCACCATCAACACAAAATGAGAACACAATGAATGAGAGTAATACAAGATGATCAGACAATGTACAGGTAGGAAGACTTCTCTTGAACATATGGATGACACGACTTGGAGTTTGGTAGCATTTGACATCATAGGATCAAAGGTCATGGTGACGTGTTAGAGATCATATGAGAGGTTTAAAATGGATAACCCAAAACCCAGGGAGGCAAGTGACAGAGTGAGGATGTCCCAAAACCCGACATGAACAACAAATGAGTGTTAACGTTCAAGGGCGACAGGTTGCCTCAAGTGAATACAACTTATGAAATACTTCCAATTTTCCCTCACCATTTCTAGCGAGTACCCCAGTTATTTTTACATAAGCTTGACGGTGATAGCATATGCTTGTAATATAAGTCCATCCTTTGGATGAATCCACCCTAGTAAGATTAATGAGCCCTAGGAAGGAGAATCTCATGTTCATCATGGTGACGAATCTGATGTCATTTAATATTTTAACCTTCCATGGAGGATCAGAAGGTTTGTCGATGGGAAATGCATTTAGAGCAACAACTACATAGTTGGCCTCTCGCTTATTAGACTTCTTGTTCTTCGTCGTCTTCTTCTTATTCTTCTTCTTAACCTCTTGGTTACTGGATTTCAAACATTCACCAGGAAAAGTAGAAGAGGAGGGTGAAGAAATAGGGGAAGAAGGTGAGGGCTCAACCTTAGAACCATCGTCACATGATTCGAACAAAGAAGTCGTTTGGACAGAAGTTGGGATGCTCGGGACCACCAAGGTCTAGAAAAACTAGATAGGTAGACCAATGGTTAAGCCAGGAAGGGACAACGTCACCATATAAGGAGCCTCAGAACTTCCAAAAGAAGGAAAAGGACCAGGATTCCTATCCGAGGGGAATCCTTGACTAGTAGTCTTCGGAAATGTTGCCATTGGAATCGAACCTAAGGAATTACTAAGGAAGATAACTTTACTAGGAATATTTCATGGGAAGTTAATTTTAAAACACTGAAACAAAACTTTGCCTTTTTGTATTTTAAGAGTTGAGAAAAGGGAAAAAGGTGACTCTAGTTGCTCTCGGAGTTAACGAGCCTGAAAGGAAAAGGGCTTGATGATCTGTCAAATTTAAAGAGTCAAAAAGACCAAAATGACTACTCTGGATGATCTAGGGAAAAAGGATTACCAGGTAACCGTGAACTACAAAATACCTCCCAGCGAACCGAGAAGTACGGGTAGGAAATCTCCCTAAATGTTGTGCTCGATGTATCATGTTTACAAGGTGGCAGACTCGACTTCCTATAGATAAAGGATTGCAAACCTAGTGGGGTCTCCCTTTATATATGCGACGATATGGGGAGCACAAGTCCATACTAGTGTTGTCTAATGTCGAAGCGAATGATAGTTTCTAGGTTTAAAGACGTTGGAACACGTCTCTAGCCTAGACCTCTAAACATAAGCATTAATTTTCAATGCTTCCCTAGGTTAATTCAATAGATTTTAACAGTTGATATTGAATTAGGCTTCAGTTACAAGGCCCTACCATTGTCAACTGAAAAAATTCCTACATGCAACTATATGAGAAAAGAAATCTTTGTCTTCGATGAAAGTTAACACTAATTGAGAGATACAGAACAAACAATCAATGCAACAATCAAAGAATAAAATCTTTCACTAATAAATATCCTAAATGCACTGAATCTTCCTATCAAATGCACTTCGACTAGTCCTTTCAACAGTAAAGAGAATTCTTTTCTTTTCAAATGCAAATGATGATGCGACTCTAGTCTTCAATGATGCTAGCTAATGTAACATATTGATTTAGAAAACTGGAATTATGTATTTTTCAATGAAATGATAGAATGAATCTTTCACAAACACTTCTCACTTTAATGAAACATTTCCAATACAATCATTCACAAGAAAACATAAAGCAAAAAAAGAGAATTCCTTTCAAACCAATTAAGCAAAAATCAAACCAATAACAAGATAAGCAATGTGATCTATGCTCGAATAGAGATGCTCAAATGACAAACGAAACTTTTCAAACTTGTTAAATGGAAATCAAAGCAACAAAAGGACTAATCAAATGAAATGCAAGGAGAAAATTTGACTATCAACTTCACTTGTTGAGCACACAAACAAGTGAATGGATGACAGCCTATATGCCCTAGGGTTATAAAGCATCCAAGAACTCAAGAAACCAAGTGAAGAAAATGAAAATCAACCAAGCATACAAACCAAGCTAAAAGAGCTTTCCAGCCAGGGATAACATAATCAAAACAAGCTGAGAGACAGAAATCAGAAGGGCAAGGCACACTGGCTACAATCTAGGGTAAACCTTGATCTCCACCTACAGGAATCAGCGTGACTGCCTAATTGACAACAAGTGCCAAAAGGGGGTCGACGTGACTGTTTTTGAGAAACTCGCGTTGATCGGCACGACTGTCAGAAAAATAAATGCGCTGACCGAGGATTCAAGGAAAAAAACAAATTCAAAGGCTAAGACCAAACTTGCCACTATAAATTTCAGGCTCAGAGCAGTAAACCAGGCAAAGTAGAGAACACTAAAGGGAAACGGTGGTGCTAGAAAAGTTCACACAAAACCATAAAATTACAATCAATCAAACAGAAGGATTGGATCCCCAACGAAGTCTCCAATTTGTGGTGTAGGTAAATTCTCAGTGCGGACACAAACAATTCCTCTAGCCCAAGAGAGCGAGTCTCGCTACAAACAAACAATCTATGGAAAATCTCTTTAAGCTAAGAGCACCTACCTCTTAGAACACTATTCCGCTTTGTGATGATCCTGCTTGCTCACTCCAGCTATCTTCTGTTTCCTTCCTTCGAATACCTAAAACAAGCAAACAACAACAAAAAAAAATGTGAAAACATACAATATTGTATTCATTCTACTTAATAGGTCAAGGAACATTAAGCCATAAAGATTTAAAATGAAACTTCATATAGGAAATCAATCAATAGTTGCATTGATATAAATCAGAAACATATTACAACTGGTGCCTTGACGTTGCTAATCTCCTCCAACGTATACGGGTTCCCACAGTTCTGTTAGCACTTCATGGATAGCCCCAACAATGGAATTTTTAAGGCCCCTTTCCCTCTAGTCTCAAACCAAACCAAAAACACACTATTCTCCCTCAAACATACACTAGAAAGCTACAAGATATAGATGACTTGCTAATCATTAAAACTCCAAAACTATTTTAGATTGGGAAAAGAGAGGTTTATATAGATTGGATGGATGGGAGATGGTTCCTCTCATCATGGGACAAGGTCTTATCTCTTTAGTTTGTTCCATCCTAATAGGGGAAAGGAGCCCAAACTGACTTCCTTGGCTCCGTCCGGCCCAACCATCTATTAGAATTCCATTACAAATCTTCTAGAAATGGAATCTTTGGCTCCATATTTAAAAAACCTTCCAAAAGAGGATCGATGTGATTGGGAAAGGGCTCAGTCGCTCCATACGGCACAAGGGCTAGTTTTAATCTATACAAATTGGTGTGAGGAGGAAATTGGTCAGTAGCGCCAGTCTTGTAAACTAGCTTAAACGGAAGATTCTTGGGAAATGATGCAAAGGAGAATTATTCTGCTCGTGAAAAGGGACATACTGGGAGTTTCTTCATCATGGGAAAGCATGTCGGTTTCACTGGAGAGGTCCTCTAGGATTGTGGATGGGGATTATAGGGACATTGACAAAATTTTATACTCATTATTTCTCTATATTTATTTTTCTCTCCCTCCTTCTTCCTCTCTCTCACTCTCCCTCTTCCCATTCTCTCCCTCTCTCCCTCATTATATCTCTCTTCCCTCCTACTCTCCCCTCTCCCTCTCTCCATCTCCCTTATCACTCCCTCTCACTCTCTCCACCTTTCTCTCTATGTGTCTTTCTTCTTACCTTGCTCTCTCTATCCCTTCCTCTCTCCTTCTCTCTCTCATGTCCTCACTATCTTCCTTCCTCTCTCTCCCACATCCCTCTATCTATCCCCCTCAACTCTCTTTCTCTATCTCTCTCTCTCTTTTCCATCCAACTCTACCACTATCTCCCTCCCTGTCTCCTTCTCCCCCCCCCCTTCTCTCCATATCTCCTTCTTTGTCTCTCTATCTCACCCCCAAGCATAAACATTCTCTCTCCATCTCTTCCTTATCACTCCCTCTCTCTCTCCATTTTTCCCTCTCTATCTCTTTCTTCTTCCCTCCCTTTCATTCCTTTCAACTCCATCTCTCTTTCCCTCCCTCTCTCCTCCTTTCTCTCACTTCCATCTATCTCTCCACCTCTATCACTCTAGTTTTTGTTTTCTTCTCTTCCAATATATCAATATAATATAAAATACTAATATTATGTTAAATTATATTTGTATTATTAAGTTATTAAGTTGAATAGTATTAATTTTATAATATTTAATATTAATATGAGATTTAATGATGTTTTTTACATGGCATGATAACAAAATTTATAATAAAACTACATCAAATGAATATTTTTGAATATTACAACTTTGACGTGGAAATATTTGTGCTTATAGAGATTTTAATATATCCATAGGATATGGGGTTTTGCATTTAAATATTCATTTTATAAATAATTAATTAAAAGAAATATTAAAAGATTTTAGAGCAAGATTTTGGATTCTTTTTGTTGAATTGACCTTTTTATTTTGATTTAAGAAATGGTAGTGTCTTTAGTAAAAAGTAAATATGTTTAAAATTTTACCTAATTTGGAATTTTAGTGTAGTAATTTTTTTTGTTGAAGGTAAATTTATGGTCCATTCAAATTTAACTTATATGATAAAAGAGCTATTTAAGGCATGAGATAATTGTATTGTAATTTCTTTTATATAAACGCATGAGATAATTGTATTGTAGTTTTTTTTATATATGGCGTTATTTTCATTTTTGTTTGGGGCCAACATTATTTTTTTCTATATTCATTACATAAATATTATCTAGATTCCTTATTTTTTATTTTTATGTTGGCCGACATTAGCTAAAATTTAACTTTGAGCACGGACATACTTACACATTAGTGTGATACTCAGCATGATAACAAAATTTATAAAAAAACTACATCAAATGATATTTTTGAATATTACAACTTTGACATAGAATATTTGTGCGTATGTAGATTTTATATATCCATAAGATATGGGGTTTTCCTTTTAAAGATTCATTTTATAAATAATTAATTAAAAGAAATATTAAAAGATTTTAAAGCAAGATTTTGGATTCTTTGTTTTGAATTAACATTTTTATTTTGATTTAATAAATGGTATTGTCTTTAGTAAAGAGTAAATATGTTTAAATTTTACCTAATTTGGAATTTTAATGTGGTAAAAAAAAAATTTGAAGGTAAATTTATGATCCATTCAAATTCAACTTATAATAAAAGAACTATTAAAGGGATGAGATAATTGTATTGTAATTTTTTTTTATCTAAATGCATGGCATAGTTGCATTGTAGTTTTTTTTATCTATAGGGTTATTTCATTTTTGTTTGGGGCCAACATTAATTTTTTCTATATTCATTACATAAACATTATTTTGATTTTTAAATTTTTATTTTTATGTTCGCTAACATTAGCTAAAATCTAACTTTGAACACAAACATACTTACACATTGGTGTCGTACTTACTCATTTTTCGTGTGGCACAGTCCATTGAAAGTATGAATCATGGGTACTCATTGGATGAGGAATCAAATTCTACATCCAATGAGTGTTCTCGCTTGAAATTTGAGTAAACCCATAGGGAGATAAGTTGAAAAAGTAGTTTTTATCTTTTTTCCCTCTAAAATTTGATGATGTAATGTAATTTTATTTTATTATTTCCATTATTATTTTATAAGTTTTTAGGAGGCTCGTTTTAGACCTTAAAATTCCCCTAAAGCCAGCTTCGATTCCATGGCAATTCAACGCCAAAAAAAAAGTCTCGTTGTAGTGGAGATGTGATCGTTTTTCCTTTAAAAGTGTTTGTGCTAAAAAAATATTATAGCCACGTTCAAAGGCATTGAGAACAAATCCATGTCTCTACGTTGTTGAAGAAAGTGTAGCTATGTTTGGTCTTCATAAATGTAACTTTGATATTTTACTTGTAGAAAAAAAGATTATTATTTTTGTCCTTATCAAGAATGAATTTATTGCCCATTTGATAGGCCAAGCACATATTGAAGTGCTTCTAGGAAAGTCAAGGAGTCAATATAATTGTTAAAGACCCATGTGGGCATGTTACACTATGTAAATCTATCAAAGAAATATGTCAAAGTTATCCTCCAAAGCAAAGGTAAATATCCTCTTCATGTCATCTCAAAATGAATTTTTAATGCACTTAAGGACAAGTCGGCCAAAATAGGAAGGGTAAACTCCTATATATATGGCAACTTGACCTCACAAATATATCATCAAGTGATCTCTGAAATCAACGAAGACGAAGGCTAGAATACGTGTGAATAAGCAAGAAGAAGGTATCTCTAATCCAGTGAGAAAGGAAGGAAAGAAGTATGAGATTGGAAGGCCCATTTCAGACCTAATTATAGTCACATGTGCGAAGGTGAAAGGACTTATTCTGCTACCATATCAGATTAGCTATTACATTCATAGGAAGAAGCTCGATTGGGCTAGAAAATATCAGTAATTAACTCTCCTCATCAACTGAAGAAAGAGACACCTAAAGTGAAGGAAGGGAGCAAGAAAAAGGTTAAATTTCAAGCCTAGATTAGCCACATGTGGGAGAAGCTAGACCTGTAGTAGTGTTAGGAGGATCAGCCTCTCAACTCAGAAATATACCTCAAGAAAAGTCTCATCTTCTATCTTGAGCATCAAGAACAAGGAAGGATTCCAAGTGAGGAAGAGAAAATAATAAATACTCTATAGTAGAGGTCTCTAAGGAGACCTAGGGTTTCTGTAGTCGTGCTATTAGTTGTCTAAAGAAGAATAAAATATCAAGCTGCAGTGCAAAAGGAGGTATCGTTTGAAGGAAACAAGGAAGAGGAAATGTGTCTTTTGCTTTGAGGATCTACTTGTCAAGGATCTAGGTTTTGGCATTTTTCAATTGAAGCTTCAATAAGATAAATATGCAGAAAGGTTTTCCTCTCTAAGAGAGAGATGTTTTTCCCTAGCTGAGAGCCAATATCTTGTGTTCTTATCTCTTTTTCTTTGGTAATTGTTTGATGAAGTAAGAGAACACACACTAATAATAATAAGAGGATATTGTGGTAATAAGAAAAAGTAAAAGGTATCTCGCAAATATTTATCATCATCAGAAAAATCTCATCATAATCTAAATTCCCTAGATTCTTTAACATGGTATCAGAGCTAAGGTGACACATCAAGGAAGGGAATCTCAAGAACACATAGAAGGTTGAAGCATCATATCTGCAAGCAAGGATTCAAGGTCCACAAAAATTAAGCAGGATTACTATCCCCTAGATCCATTAAGAAGGACTACCATCCTGGGAACAAAGCGTTCCATCTAAAGGAATTTACAAAAAAGTGCATCCAAGAAGAGTTTCCATCAAAAATTCATCATCTTCAAGGGAAGGCACTCAGATCATAGCTTATCATTGAAGATCTCCAAAAATATAGATTGAAAAGTCTTGATCACCAAGTTGATCTCTCATAAGGCACCTTGAAGGAAGCATCATGAAGAACTCAAAGATATAAGAAGTCAAATCATCAAATTTTCAAGGAAGTTTCACGATCTCTTCACAACAACTCTCTCAAGTAAGTATTTTTATGTCCTCTTCTGAACATATCAAAATGTATTTTTGCAAGGAAAGAAACAAATTGGTTGGGACTGCTAATTTCCTTGCATGGAAAAAGAGGACTAATATCCTTCTCAAATAAAATGAAGTTATGGACTACATCAAAGGGAATGTCACTGTTCCTTAAAGGATCAAACTCAATTCATAGCAAAGTATGATAAGGATGAAAAAAGGGATCAAAGGATTTTGATAAAATCCATAAGAGACCATCTCATTCCTTATGTTTCCAAACGTGAAACATCTAAAGAAATATACGATAAACTAGTGGAGTTATTCTCAATGAATACAATTGGAGAAGTGATATCATTGCATAACGAAGCATATAAAATGAAGACCTCCAAGGAAGAAGGAATAATTACCTACTTCATGAAGTTCTCTGAGATGAGAGACTAGCCACAGGAAGTAGGAGAAGTTATGTCAGACGGAGAGATGACTACTGTATTGCTGAATGCATTACTAGAGGAAAGGGGCAACTCCATATCCAGTATATATGCCAACAAAGAAGCTACCCTGTTGAATGAACTTTGGTCTCTATGCAAAATTGAAGAGACTAGACTCAAAGCCAAAGAAGATGTGGGATCAAAGGAGCAAGCATTTACTACTATGGCCAAGAGAAAATGAATTTTGGCAAGTTGGTCCACAAAGAAAGGGTAAAAGAGATATGTCAAAATTCCAATTCTTTGGCTACCAAGAATATGGACACTATAAAATGGATTTTCCTAAGTTCAAGAACAAAAATAATAAAAGGAAACAAGAAGAAGCCCACATTACACAGCAAGTGAAAGAAGAAGAGAAGAAGTTGAAGAAGGAAACCCCTTCGGATCTCTACTGTGACTGAGATAAACTTCTTCATCTAAGTTCTCTTTAAAGTTTTGGGTATCTTAGGAATATGTAGGAGTAGGATAGAATGCATGATTTATAATAATGCCACCTTCAGGAATATAGGAGCATTGTGTAGAGATAGCTCAGATAAATATATTTGATATAGGAAGGATGTATCCATTGAATGACCTTATAAATGCATAAAGGAATGATCATGATAAGGAAGAATCATCTTAGAAGGCCACTATCATCAACAGAAAGAAGCATCATTAAGATAAGGATTATAAGGATCCACTGGTGGAATCTTCAATAGAAGGTTCATGACTTTCAGAAAAGGAAGATGTCTTGATGGGAATTCCACTTATGGGGATTCAAGAAAGGATGATTTGTAGGCAAGGAAGATACAATAAAGCAAAGGAGATTAAGGTAATCTAAATCTAGGAAGTTGCCAAAGGAAGCATAGATGATCAAGGAAAGAACTAAGACGAGGTATGTATGCATCTATGTTTTCAATGAAGTCATGCCATGATTTGTGTTAATGAGCATGGTAATTTCTTTGGTAGCATGGTCAAGAAAAAGGATAGATCTCTTTCATTAAAAATATGAGTGAAAGACATGGTCCACACTTCGATAAAGGTCAACATGAGAAATGTCATCATATGAACTATGAGGTGATTGAGAAGAGAACCTATAAAGAAGCGCATGAGAGAAAGAGACCGTGGACACTAGGAATCAACATCCGAAAAATTTGTTAAGACATCTCCTCGAAGAAGGGACGGTAATTCTGACAAAGGAAGAAAAAGATTAGAGGACCCTTGACACCTGGAAAGGCCTTGGAGATGTGAACATTCAGGATACAGATGATTCAAGCCAACAAGATTTCATGATGAAAAGCCATCTCAAAAGGTATTGTTTTACTTCATGTTATATTTTGATTTTTCTTAAGTAATATCTTGATTGGGTCATGTAGGGCTACTCGAACAACAATTGTAAGTGAAAGTACAACTACCATTCATGTGGAGGATGGAAATTCCAAAAATAAGCATGATGAGAAAGAAGTAGCCATATGAAGAAGGTTCTAGATATGTATCAAGTAAGCCACTTTCCATGAAGATAAGAATGACATGACGAACCAAGACGGAAAGTGATGGATGACTAATGCCCTACAAGGAAGAAGCTCGAATGAATCTCATGCCATCAAGGAAATAAATTGATCAAGCAACTAAAGGGCCCACAAAAAGAAGTTTTTGATGAAAAGAAGAGTCCCTAGTTGAAAGGGAGATCTGAAAAGTCCCTAATTAAGAGAGAGCTTGGGTACATTCCTTCACAAGAATGAGCATATCTTCCTAGTTGAGAGGGAGAGATAGACACAACATTCTTTTCTTCACTTGGGAAGAAAGAATGGAGGATTGGTTAATCATCTGGCATCTGATTCTCTTTGAGGATGTGTAGGGCATCCAAGATAAGAGCAGGCAAGAGGACCATTATTCTTTGAGGGCTGGGAACCCAGGAGAAGAATAGTCCTAGAAGTTCATACTTAGTGAACACCCACGTCGGTATATACCCTGAGAGACAATGATGAAGGTGTCTATAGTCATTGGTATCGCTAACATTGTGCTCTGATTTGATGAGAGATAGATATGTCATTCAAGGCCTTGCTGTGGAAACAATGTTGGTTACTATGATGCTATAACAAATGGATTTCCACTCCAATTTCTCTTATGTGAATTCTTCATATTGAAAATGTCCAAACACCTTGTAATGATTTATGAATACCTCCCTGGTTAAGAGGGAGTGTTGAAGAAAGTGTAACTAGGTTCGATCTTCATAAATGTAACTTTGATCTTTGTACTTGTAAAATAAAACGGATTATTATTTTTGTCATTATCAATAATGGGTTTCTTGCCCATTTGGTAGGTCAAGCATATCTTTAAGTGCTTCTAGGAAAGTCAAAGAGTCAATGTAATTGTTAAAGACCCATGTGGGCATGTTACACTTTGTAAATCTATCAAATAAATATGTCAAAGGTGATCCTCCAAAGAAAATACAAATATCCTCTTCACATCGGCTCACAATGAATTTTTTATGCACTTAAGGAAAAGTTGGCCTCACTAGCTCAAGTCAGCGTAAATAGGACGGACAAACTCCTATATATAGAGCACCTCGACCTCACAAATGTATCATTAAGTGATATCTGAAATCAACAAAGAAGAAGGCTAGAAGAAGTGCGAAGATGCAATAAGAAGGTATCTCTAATCCAACGAGAAAGGAAGGAAAGAAGGCTGAGTTTGGAAGGCCTATTTCAGACCTAATTACAGTCACATGTGCAAATGTGAAAGGTCTCATTCTGTTGCCATATTGTATCAGTTATTACATTCATAAGAAGAAGGTTGGTTGGGCTACAAAAGATCACTAATTAATCCTCCTGATCAAACGAAGAAAGAGACACCTAAAGCAAAGGAAGGGAGAAAGAAAAAGGGTCAATTTCAAGCCTAGATTAGCCACATGTGTGAGAAATTAGCCTCTCAACTCAAAAATATACCTCAAGAAAAGTCCTATCTTGTAGCCTAAGCATCAAGCAAAGGAAAAACTGCCAAGTGAGGAAGAGAAAAGAAGAAATATTCTATAGTAGAGGTCTCTAAGGAGACCTAGGGTTACCCGGATGTGGGTGATAACCATGACATTAATGGTGATTAGATGGATGGGCGGCGGGAAGACTAGCCACATGGCCGCCCGTGTCCCCTCCCAAG
>APFE030929629.1:3667-17231 GCA_000404065.3 Pinus taeda | reverse complement strand
AGATGCCTCTGACTATGCTATTGGGGCAGTCCTTACTCAACACGGGCATCCAGTGGCATATCACAGTGAAACACTTTCAGACATAGTCCGGAAGTATCCCACTTATGATAAAGAGATGTATTCCATTGTGTAGGCCTGCCGACAACGGAAGCATTACATTTTGGGGAAGGAAATGGTCATCCACATAGACCACTGACCCCTGTAGTTCATATAGACCCAAGGGAAATTGCAGAATGATCGCCATCAGATGTGGTCCACATACCTGCAACAGTTCCATTTGAATATCAAGTATAAGAAGGGCAGCACTAATAATGTTGCAGATTGCCTCAGTCGACCACCGATCATGGCGTTAACCACCGTGCTCAACTCTTGTGGGCACGAGACTTCTGATTGGCCACTGCTCTACAAAAGCGACCCGGAATTCAGCCACACATACCAGAACCTCTTGGAGGGTCAGCATGTTCCAGATTTTCACCTCCAGGACAGCCTGTTATGCCACTTGGGTCACCTTTGTGTTCCTTCAAGCGAGCGTGCCAAGATGATTTGGGAAGCACACTACAGTCGGTCTGTTGGGCATTTTGGGGTCGAAAAAACGATGGCAGTACTGCAAAAGTATTTCTATTGGCCGAATCTTCGACAGGATGTCAGGAAGTACATCAGGTCATGCACTTCCTACGCCATTTCCAAACCGACCATCAAGAAGCAAGGCCTCTATACCCCGCTGCCTACCCCTAATCGGCCTTGGGAATCCATCTCCATGGATTACATGTCAGGCCTTCCTTCCACTAAGCATGGAAATGACTATGTTTTTGTGGTCGTCTACAGGTTCTCAAAGATGGCCATTATGGCGTCCTGCAAGAAGAATATCACAGCAGAAGCCACTGCTAAACTCTTCTTTGAACGAGTGTGGGTACACTTTGGGATCCCACAGTCTATCATCTCAGATCAGGACAGTAGGTTCCTCGGTACATTTTGGTCCAGTCTCTGGTCGATGCTAGACACCAAACTCACTAAGTCCACAGCCTTCCATCCTCAAACTGATGGCCAGACAGAGGTTGTCAACAGGATGATTGTACACATTCTGCGCATGTACAACTCAAAGCATCCACGCACATGGGACGAGAGCCTCGCCTATGTTCAACACAGCTACAACTGGGCTATCCAGAACTCAACTGGCTACAACCCTTTTCAGGTGGGCTTGGGATTCCAGCCACTATGTCCCATCGATGTGGCCATGCCATTTGCAGCTACTCATGTAGATTCTGCTCATGTCCAGTCTGAAACAAATAAGGAAAACAACTTCATTGAGCACATTCAACATATTCGCCAGCAAGTCCATGACATTTTGGAGAAATCAAATGCTAAGTACAAGCAACGACATGATCAACATTGGGTGCCACACAAGTTTCAGGTGGGTGACAAAGTCTGGTTGCATTTGCAAAAGGAACGCCTTACCGGAGCCTATCAGAAACTCAGACCACTTCGATATGGCCCTTACATCATTACCAAGGCTATTGGAGACAATTCATTTGAGCTCAGTATTCCCCCATTCCTTGGCCTGCACCCGGTGTTCAATGTCAACCGCCTTCGGCCATACTTTCCGCCATTACTAGACATGTCTGACATTGCAGAACAACTCACACCCACAAAGTTAAATCCAGCTTGCATGGAACAAGCTGCAACTGAGCGGATCATGGACACATAGATCAAGCACACTTGCCAGCAGAATATCCAACTGTATCGAGTTGTCAAAGCAGGACAACTCCTTCACCAGGGCAAGTGGCTCACCAGGGACCAAGTGCAGCAGAAGTTCCTTCATCTCATGGAGGAACTCAACGCAATGGGGACCATTGCTTCCTAAGGGGGGAGGAATGATCCAGGTGGATATTGGTGGCCACCCGCTCATTCCACGTGGATCCCCTCTAGTGCTTCTTTCAGTTTCCTTAATTATAGCACAATTTACTATTTTTAGCAGTTTTTCGGGTCCTAAACTTTCGGAGCCGTTTTGAGGCCCTAGACGACGTTTTTTGGGAAATCTACCACTAGCAATTTTTTTTGTTTAAAAATCGTCTTTTATGTCATAGTCCTCGGAGAGATCTTTCCAACGGGCTATCATGCGCGTCAAACGGAGATAAGACGACCAATTCGCGACCCCGGGAAGTTGATGTACCAACTTACCCAAAAACGGGGCCCACAATTTGGCGTTTCATCTTCCAGGGTTAGGTTTTGGAATGTGAAGGGTTTTTCCATTGTTTCTCAACAATAAATAGGCCTTCGAGCCTCATTGTAACACAGTTCAGAGGCATGTAGCCACACATCTCTTCTCAGAGATAAGCTACCATCGCCCTAGCTGGTTTATTTCCATTTCTGGTTGTAAGCATATTTTAGTATTTTCCATTAATGAAATGAAGTATTATTTCCGCTGCATCTTGTGTATATGGTTATCTCTGTAATTTGTTGCGTTCCTGTTTAAGTCTGGATCACAAAACTTGTGCAAGTGTGTCAACAGCAGATAAAGCCAAATACATAAGGGAAGAGGAGGAAGCCCAATATAAATCTAAAAAATCAAAAGGCTTCTTTGAACCAAGCTCAAAATCATATGCACAAAGAACTCCTTCAGCATCCCTCCCATGGCAATGGATATGGAGGCACAGGGTCACCAAACATCCCTTTAAGGCGTAGAACCATATCAGATTTCCTTGATGAAGGGTGTAGGAATGATGTGGATTCAAAAGTTTATCGATTTCTCTATGCATGTGGGATACCATTCAATGTTCTTCGCTCACCTTATTGGCATGAAATGGTTTCTGACATAAATGATGCCCCTAAAGGATATAAGATCCCTGGGTATCATGAAAAGGAAAAAATATCACATTCTTTGAGTAGAATGAAAAATTCTTGCACTGACCATGGGGTGTCCATTGCATCTGATGGATGGGCAAATGTAAAAGGCAAGCCATTGATAAGTGTTCTTGTTGCGTCTGTTAGTGGTGCCATATTTCTTTCAACATATGATTACTCAGACAATTTCAAGACCGTCATCGACATTGCAGAACCATTACTTGAAACAATTGAATGTATTGGGCCATACAACGTCATCAAGGTCATCATTGATAATGCTCCTAATTTTAAGGCAGTGGGAGCAATTATTGAGGATAAATACCCCAACATATTTTGGTCTAAGTGTTTGGTTCACACAATGAACCTTTTGATGCATGATATTATTAAGAACAAAGACCAATAATACAAATGGATTGGTGATTTGTACAAGAGAGGCAAACAAATGATAAAATTTATTACAAATCATAGCAATACCCATGGGATTTTCTGCAGTCACTCAAGATTGGAGTTGTTGAAGATTGCGAAGACTAAATTTGCAAGCTATTACCTCACCTTTAGGCGTCTTTTGAAGGTAAGAGAGTCATTGGCTAGCATGGTATCAAGTCCACACTGGCAGGGATTAAAGGAAAGGACTACAAATGCAGCTGACAAGCAAGGTTTTGAACAGTTGGAGGAGATCGCTCTTGATGGTCAGTTTTGGGCACATGTGAGGCAAGTATTGGAATTCACCAAGCCCATTTATCACATGATCCATTTTGCAGATACAGATGAACCAGTGATTGGGGAGGTGTATGAGCAGATGGATACCATGTTGGGGCAAATAAAATATATTGTTTAGAAAGATGATCCCAACTTGTATACACTGATTGACAATTGTGTGTGTACACGGTGGAATAAACTTAATGTTCCACTACATGCCTTGGCGTATATCCTTATGCCAAAATACTACTCTCCAACTTGGTTGGGCCAACCTGCACCTGGGGGTGGGGTTAGGGTCAAACCCCATACAGATCCAGAGGTATCTACAAGATATATGGAAGCATTAGACAAGTTGGTACCTGATAGGGAGGAGTGTGCTAATCTGCATCTTGAATTAGGTAGATACTTCAGTTTCACTGGTTTGTTTGGTTCTTTGCATGTAATGGAAGATAGAGACAGATTTGATGCTCTCGCATGGTGGGAAGCATATGGGAGCATGGGAATTTTGCCAAAATTGGCAAAAGAAGTTCTCTCGCAGGTTCTAAATACTTCTTCTACAAAAAGGTGTTGGAGCACCTACAACTTCATACATAATGTGAGAAGAAACAGACTCAATGAAAATCGGGCAGAAAGCTTGGTTTATGTGCACTACAACTTGAGGTTGTTGAGTCATTACTGTGATCGGGTTTATGAGGATCCAACATATAAAATTTGGGACAACCACCCAGAGGACGATAATTTAGAGGATGACACTATACATCTTGAAGAATTGGAAGAAAAACTTATGAGAGAAGAAGATGAAGCAACAACCATGCCACCCCCACCGTCCAGTAACAGTACTCGAGTTCCAAGTCTTGTTCCTTTACTGTTGCTGCCTCCATGTACATCCACACGTGGAGGGCATTTTCCTTCTAGTTCTGGTCATGGGACTATGCGGGAGGAGACTCCTAGAAGACCACCACGACCTGCTCATAAATTAGACATTATTTGTGGTGGCAAGAGGAAGATGTAGATGATAGATTTACTTGTCTTTTCTAGTTTCTAGTAGTTTTTATAACTATTAACTCTTTCATATTTATTATAATATTTTTTGTAAACAATATATGACAATTTAAGTTTGAAGTTGGAAATTATAACTCATTGGTAATTAATTATGAATATGATGCTTCGTGAAAGTTGAAAGTTGTTTCATTTCATTTCATTTTATAACATTTCATTTCATGTTAGATATTTTTTGTTGTAATGGTTACACTTAGCTTACAAATACAACTTTGGTGATCAATGATGATAAATGTTATATATTGAATTTTGAAAGCTTGAAACTTTAAGATTGATGAATCATGATTCATGAGACTCAATATGTTGTATGTTACTAACTTGTGGACGTGGTTGATGAGGATTATAACTTCTAGATGATTGTTGTTATATGGTCCAATCAATGTTTTTTTATATCTGATTCATCATTTGACATGTTTTTGTTGACATATATGCATCAAAATAGAAAAATATATATATATATATATATATATATATATATATATATATATATATATATATATATATATATATATATATATAATAGTATATATATATATATATATATATATATATAACACTCCCGAATTCACTCCCAAACAAGGAGCTTCTGAAAATGTCGCTCCCGCTCTCGCTCCCCATTTTCACTCCCTCTCCCAAGTAACCTTGGATGCAAGTGAAGGTTTTAAGGAGGACTTGCCAATGTGTATGCTAGCTTATTGATGATCTTCAGTGGAGCGACCAACTTTGGTTGTAAGGGACTCTTAGCTAGGATTTGGTGGCTAGTTTTTTCTTATGGTTTTGATTTTCCTACTAGTTTTTGGAGAGCATGACTTGCATTAACATGTTTTTAGGTGTGGTACGAACTTGTACTTCATCTTATAAATATTTAGGAAATGTTCCTACTGCCCAAATGGTGTGTACTTGCATATATGAATTTTGTAATATCCCTGACCCGGAATATTCTTCAAACCCCAGCAAAACTCCAACCAAATACGTGCAAATGATATAATAACCCAAAATGACAGAATAACAGTGATACAGCATATAAAAAATGTGAGGGAATATAAGTAGATACTCAATAAATGTAGCGTGAAATGCTAAGCCATTTTATTATACTGAGCAAAAATGAGTACAAGAGGTGATCAAAAAGATGGCACCTCGACTTGCACAAGGAAAGTGAAGAAATATTCTTAGAATAACAAAGAATGGCCTCTCTGCGTGGATGTTGTTGGAGAACTGTCATGTTGCTACTGCTACTAGAAAACAAATGATGATTTGGGGTTGCTCCCCTCCTCGTAAAATGTTGAAACTCTGGAATTGGGCTCTACTCAAGAAACCCAGAAAAAACCAAAAAGCTTTCCTAGAAGAGCTGACCCCCGAAAATCACCCGCTTGGGGATCCGCGCAATTCCTCAATGCCCTACGTTGCCACTGAAGAAACCCCTACGGACTCTGCCTTAAACTCTGCCAAAATACCCTCCAGTGTGCAAGGGTTGGTCCCCTGCTCAATCACCCAGCATAAATATCCTGCAAAAACCCCAATCCAACACTGCTGCCAAAAAGAACTGCGTCCCTCTCTCAGTGTTGCGCAGTCCTCCAAAACGTTGATGAAACTGTTGTTGAAATGCTGATAAAACTATTGTTGAAATTCCAATGGAAATGCATTGCCCGAGTAGGCACTCGAAGTCCCCCGGGGCTAAGGGTGAGATCTCCGAACGGAGACACTCAATGCACTAAACAGTGCTGCAGACTAGATAAACAGCCAACGTGCTCAGAAGTCGAAATGACTAGCTCAAAATGCACATAACTGAATGATCCAAAATGAGGGGGATCCTTTGTCTTTTATAACCTTTGCCTCTCTCAATCCCAAGGCTCACCTCCTCCTGCGTGGTTCCCCTCTTGCCACATGTTCCTTCCCTCCTGCGCAGTCTCTCCATGTGTCTGTGTGGGCTCCATTTCTGTGTCCCCCCTTTGGCCCCCTTGGCTCCCCTTTAAGTCACAATGTTGTGTTACTAGGAAGTGACTTTTTATTCCAAAAGTGAGTTATGTCCCCCGTCCCCACTTTTTTATTTTACAAATAACTATAGAAAGAAAAAATTGAACAAAATCGAATATTCCAATTAGCCATGGCTAATTAGGAATATTACAGTCTCCCCTGGCAAAATGTTGCTTGTCCTCAAGAAACTGAAGTGATGGATGTTGCAAGATCTTCTCACTCTCCTAAGTGGCATCCTCATCCGGCAAATTCTTCCACCTTACCAAGAATTCCCAGACCGTCCTGCTCTGCAACTGCCTCTCCCTGGTATCAATGATAGCCTCCAGCTGCAATACCAAATGCCCCTCGTCATCCATGGGTGGTAGCTCATCTGTCACTGTCACCTACTGCCCCAATGCCTTTTTCAAGCATGATACATGAAAAATGTTATGAATCTTGCTGCCTTGGGGCAACTCCAACTCATATGCAACCTATCCAACCCTACATATCACCCTGTATGGCCCATAAAATTGGGGCTTGAGCTTCTCAGCCCCCTTCTGCTTTAGTGACGACTGTCGGTATGGCTGTAATCGTAGGTAGACCATGTCCCCTACCTCCAACTATCTCTCCACCAGACCCCTGTCGGCATACAACTTCTGCTGGTTCTGCATTGTAGCCATGTTATCCTTGAGTGATCGAAGAATATCCTGACTCTCTTGGATCCAAATCTTGGCTCTAGGAGCCTTGGTATCACCAAACATCACGTCGGCAAAAAATAAAGGATGATATCCATATAAGGCATAGAATGGTGACATACCAATGGACATGTGATGTGAAGTATTATAGCAGTACTCGCCTAGATGCAGCCACTTCAACCATGCTCGTTGCTGCCCACTGACATAGTTACGCAAGTAGCCCCCTAGCCACTTGTCAACTATCTCTGTCTGCCCATCTGTCTATGGGTGATAACTGGTACTCGGTGTCAACTCCGTTCCCACCAACCGGAAAAGCTCCAGCCAAAACACGCCCATGAAACGGTTGTCCCTATCACTGACGATGGTCTTAGGAAGACCATGTAGCCTGAAGATCTATCTGAAGAACATCTCAGCCACCTGTGCTGCTGTATAGTGTGCGGATATAGCAAAAAAGTGTGTGTACTTCGTCAGTCGATCAACGATGACAAAGACACAATCCTTACCCTATACCATGGGCAACCCTGTGATGAATTCCATCGAAATACTTTCCCATTTCCCCTCCAGAATGGGAAGAGGTTGCAATAATCCCGCGGGATGGCTCACGTATCCCTTGTTCCTCTGGCAAACATCGCACTCCCGGATGTGCTAGAGTACGTCCTCCTTGAGGCCCTTCCATGAGAACCTCTCTCTGATGGCCCTGTAGGTTTTGGTGAACCCCTAATGTCTTGCCAATAGTGAATCATGTGATGCCTGGAGTATCTTCTTCTTGAGCTGAGACCCTTCAGTCAAGAAGATCTAGTCCCTGTAATAGATGATCTCATCGACCACCCTGTACCTGTCATCTACCACCTACCCATCCAGAACCTCACATGCAAACCTGTCCTTGGAGTACTCTAGTAAGAGTCGAGTCCTCCAGTCTGTATCCAAACTCATAAGAGACAACGTGGCTGGTCTACGTGAAAGGGCATCTGCTACCATGTTGTTCTTACCCTTGACATACTCAATGTCAAAGTCATATGCTTGGATCTTGCTGATCCACTTCTGCTGCCTCTCTTGTAGCTGCTTCTACTCCAAAAAGAACTTAAGGCTGTTGTGATCCATCCTCACCCTAAACCTGTTACCCACCAAATACTGCCGATACTTAGCCAATGCATGCATGATGGCCAGCATCTCCTTGTCGTATATAGAATACAACCTCTCATGCGGAAGGAGCTTCCGTCTCTCAAAGGCTATAGGGTGACCTCCTTGCATCAACACTGCACTGATCCCCTCTCCCAACGTATCACACTCCAAAACAAATCGTTGCATAAAATCTAGCAACGCAAGCACTGGGAAGCTGCTCATAACCTCCTTGAGCCTATAAAAGGCTCGTTGCATTGTATCTGACCAACTAAATTCCCCCTTCCTCGTCAAATCTGTCAGGGGTGTAGCATGCTGCGAGAAACCTTTGACGAACTTCCGGTGGTAGGTACAAATGACAATGAATCCCCGAAGTTCCGTCACATTTCTCGGCTCCGTCCATTCTCTAATGGCCCTGATCTTCTCCTCGTGGACTCTCACTTCGTCCACCCCTATGATGTGTCCCAAATACAACATCTTCGTCAACCCAAACTCACACTTGGAGAGTTTGGCATAGAACTATTGCTCCTGTAAGATACGCAATACCATCTCAATGTGTTGGAGATGCTCCTCCCAAGTCCTGTTGTAAATGAGAATGTCATCAAAGAATACCAACACAAACTTCCTCAAGTGACTACGGAAGATGTGATTCATGCAGTACTAAAATGTAGCGGGGGCATTGGTTAGCCCAAAAGGCATCACCAAGAACTCAAAGTACCCATAGTGACACCTGAAAGTAGTTTTGGGAATGTCCTGCTCCCTCACACGAATTTGATGGTACCCAGATCTCAAATCAATCTTTGAGAAGAATCGTGCTCCCCTCAACTCGTCCATCAACTCATCGATCCTGGGTATGGGGTATCTGTTCTTCAGGGTCTTCTTGTTAGGCCCTATAGTCAATGCACATCCTCAATGTACCGTCCTTCTTCTTCACTAACACCACAGAAGAAGAAAAAGCACTCATGCTTGGTCAAATGTGCCCAAGAGTCAGTAACTCCTGGATAGCCCACTCAATCTCATCCAGATAGGCCTTGGGGTGCCTATAGGGGGTGGTGATCATTGCCTGTATGCCCTGCTCAAGCTCGATGGTGTGCTCAAACCCCCGATCCTGTGGCAGTTCCGGTTGAATCTCCCCAAACACTATGGCATACCGATCAAGGATGGACTGTATCTCTGGATGTACTGTCTGCACTGTAGTCCCTGCCTCTGATGCACGCAGCTCCACTTCCCACCCTATGTCTCCCTTCCAGAAGACTACCTCCATTCGATGAGCCAACACAGTCTGAGGCAGATATGTGTGTTGTCCCTGTATCTTCTCATGCCTCCCTATCTTCTCATCATCCTACTCCATCTCTAGGGTCTTCCAATCCGTCGTGACCTTCCCTAGAGTGATAAGCCATTGAACAACCAGTATCATGTTGGTGTCTAGGATATCGACCATGAAAAAGTGGTCAATCAATGTGTAGGTGCCCATCGTCACTGAAAGCTCTAGAACATAACGAGCACATGTCATGGTCTGATCTCCTGGGACCAAGACTCAAAACCCATCAAAGCTCTTTGTCTGAATACCTCTCCGCTCAACCATTTGTGCAGCGATGAAGTTGTGGGTCGCCCCACTGTCAACCAAAACTGACACTCGCTAGCCACGTACTGTCCCTCGTACGCATAGCGTCAGATACTTGGGAAATCCTTGCAATGCTACAAGGGCCCCTCCGATGGGTGCAAAAGATGCACCACCTGATGCTGGCAGTGGAGGTGGCAAAGGTCCCTATATGGCATGGCTATCTCCTGCCTCCACATCATCCTCGTCATCCTCTTCTCCACTGCTCTCGAAGAAGACCTCAATAAAATGTGCTTTTCCAGTAGCACATCTATGTCCTGATGCCCACGGCTCCTGACATGTGAAGCACAACTGCTTCTTCTTTAGCTCCCTCCTAACATTGTCCTCAATCTGTACTCGTCCTGGATTCCCCTTTGGAGGTGGAATCCTCATGTCCTTCCCCTTAGGTTGAAAAGGTTGTCTTTGGGGGTAAGGTGTCCGGGTCCTGGGTAAGACATCTTGTAAGTCCTGGGTCCTACTGATAGTGTCCTGGAGTGTGGCTGGTCTAGTGGATCGGACTAGACCCCGAAGTGGCTCTGCTAACCCCTCAACATACATATAGACCCTCTGTGTCGTGGATAGGTCTGGCACCATCACGGAGACCCTCAAGAAATCTGCAATGTAGGTCTCTGGGCTTCTTGTCTGTTTGAGCCTCATCAGCTCAACAAAATGTTGCTCTGGATCCCTCTGATCAAATCGTTCCATCAATTTCCTGGTAAACTCCCCATATGTCATCACTGTAGAATGCCCGAGTGTAACCATCCCGTGAAACCACCAATCCTAGGCCTCACCATCCAAATGCAATGTTGCCACCTTGATTTCCTCTGCCTCTAACATCTGGTTAAGCTGGAAATAAATGTCTAGCTTCTCCACCCAAGACTTCGCCGAACTGTTTGATGAGCCATCAAACGTAGGCAAGTGGAATCTACTCACTACAAGGTGGGTGTCACCATCATGGTAATGTCAGTTTCCTCTATGATGGTCGCGGGGCCTACTATCCCTCTAGCGCTGAACAAAGTCTTTGAATGAAAGAGCATCCCTGAACTCCTGCCCATAGGCCTGGTACTCTGCAAAATAATTGCCCATATGGCCGGGCTCTGCCTCCTACTGGGCTTTGACCCCCGTGTCTGCTCCTAAGAACGTTGACATGGTAGAGCGTGTAGGGGCATGCGAGGCCACCTGCTGTGCAGTATCATGCTGCTCTGGAAAATGATGGGATGCACCTGATCCCTTACCAATTTTAAAAACATGTGGGCTCTCAAGTTGTTTGGCCTTTACTGCCGTGAATCTCTGCCCCATCACCTCAATATGCCTCGACAGATCCTGCACTGATTTGAGGAGCATGTCCGCAAATCTCTTCCCATCCTTGTCTGCCATTGGATCCCTCTACTCTGCGTCAACCACAGGCTCCTCCTATTCTGCATCCACCACTAGAACACAATCTCCCTCTCTGTAGGTGTTCTCCAACCTAAGCTCACTATCTCTGTATTTCCCACCTCTGTAACAGATGTAGGGTTTCTCCCTCGGTATCATAGACTACTAGCTCCACAGGCTGAGCCAGATCTATGCTCTAATACCACTGTAATATCCCTAACCCGGAATATTCTTCAAACCCCAGCAAAACTCCAACCAAATACGTGCAAATGATATAATAACCCAAAATTACAGAATAACAGTGATACAATATATAATAATGTAAGCAGGGAATATAAACAGATACTCAAGAAATGCAACGTGAAATGCTAAGCCATTTTATTATACTGAGAAAAATGAGTACAGGAGGTGATCAGAAAGATGGCACCTTGACTTGAACAAGGCAAGTGAAGAAATACTCTCAGAATAACAAAGAATGGCCTCTCTGCGTGGATGTTGTTGGAGAACTGTCATGCTGTTGCTGCTGCTAGAAACAAATGATGATTTGGGGCTGCTCCCTCCTCGGAAAATGTTGAAACTCTGGAATCGAGCTCTACACAAGAAACCTAGAAAAACCCATAAAGCTTTCTTGGAATAGCCGACCCCCGAAAATCACCCCCTTGGGGATCTGCATAGTTCCTCAATGCCCTGCACTGCCACTGAAGAAACCCCTCCGGACTCTGCCTGAAACTCTGCCAAAATACCCTCCAATGTGCAAGGGTCGATCCCCTACTTAATCACCCAGCATAAATCTCCTGCAAAAACCCCAATCCAACACTGCTGCCAGAAAGAACTGCGTCCCTCTCTCAGTGTTGCACAGTCCTCCGAAACACTGATGAAACTGTTGTTAAAATGCTGATAAAACTACTGTTGAAATGCCAATGGAAATACCTTGCCCAAGCAGGCACTCGAAGTCCCCTGGGGCTTAGGGTGAGATCTCCGAACGGAGACACTTAATGCACTAAGCAGTGTTGCGGACTAGCTAAACAGCCAGCATGCTCAGAAGTCGAAATGACTAGCTCAAAATGCACATAACTGAATGATCCAAAATGAGGGGGCTCCTCTCTCTTTTATAACCTTTGTCTCTCTCAATCCCAAGGCTCACCTCCTCCTGCGTGGTTCCCCTCTTGCTACGTGTTCCTTCCCTCCTGCGCAGTCTCTCCATGTGTCTGTGTGGGCTCCATTTCTGTGTCCCCCCTTTGGCCCCCTTGGCTCCCCTTTAAGTCACAACGTTGTGTTACTAGGAAGTGACTTTTTATTCTAAAAGTGAGTTATGTCCCCCATCCCCACTTTTTTATTTTACAAATAACTATAGAAAGCAAAAATTGAACAAAATCGAATATTCCAATTAGCCATGGCTAATTAGGAATATTACAAATTTCAACTTGTGTTATCTTAATGATTGAGAAGTTTATTGTGCTAGTTATGAATGTTGATTTGACATAAGATTGAACTTATTTAATTAAATGATTTACCAAATATATAGAAGTGAAAGGGGTAGATCTACTGTTTTTTTTTCCTCATAACACCCTTAGACAAGTCGAACTCCCACCGACTCGACTCTACCATAGGGAGCCTGACCCTGATGGACCTAAGAAGAATTGAACCTGCACCTCATGACAAAGGGCTAATGACTTGGCAGTGGGTTCTTCAACCAATTGGGCTACCCATTAGGCTAAATCTATTGTTGTTAGTCATTTCAAAGCTGTTATAAGCTTGGGAAGTGTGCCCAAAGGGCTAAAACATTGTTGCATATTATTATTATTATTATTATTATTATTATTATTAAAAATGAGTATGTATCTATGTAAACTTTGAAACGGAACTAATATTGTTACCCGTTTTGTAGAGATAGCAAAAAAGTGACCCGATTTTGAAAAGGGGTGATGCAGAACACACATGTTTTTTTTAGAGCATAATTTTTGGCACTTTAATTTTTTTATGTACATTGCGTTTTAGAATGGTAATGATTTTCATGCTTTGTTTAGAGGATTTTCGGCGAAATCACATAGATAATCATTTATCGACGCGTTTCGAACCAACCAGTGTGGTTCATCGTCAGGACAAGTTGAAGAACCAGATCCAGCTTAGCATGTTAAATAGTCTGAGCAGAGATTACAACAGCTAGTTAACGGCTAATTTTGACTAAGAGACCCAGGTCAAAAATTAAAACTAAAATTAATAT
>APFE030929620.1:3652-20797 GCA_000404065.3 Pinus taeda | reverse complement strand
GATTTATTGAAGACTGTGTTTTTGAAAAGAACAGCAGTTTCGTAGCGCGCTACGAAACTGCTGTAGATGCTGTTTTTTAAAAAAAATAACAAGTCTAATGATGAGGTCAGCAGATTTTGGAGAAAAGGGCTAATTAACATCAAGGAAACCAGATGAGGCTATCAGATCCATTCAAATATTGACAGGTGTCCATCCTTTATAAAGGTAAAAGATTTTGTCTTAAGCTAGAACTTTAATAAAGGTACTTTATTACCTGTGGTTAGGGTTTGGCTGAAGATGCATACGAAGATGTTGGCTTGTACACTTGTCCAATCAATGAGGCTTCTAGCATACCTTGAAAGATGGTGATGCTCATCATATTTTGAAGCATTAAACAGCTAGGAACACATGCCTAAACTTTCGAAGGATGATGGGAAACAAAGACTGTGAAAACAGGGATTGATTATTATGATACATGAACTATCAGCACGTTCAACATTCAAAGCTAATTTGGTTTCATACATCCTTATCTCAGCAATCACGGCCATAACTAAAGGAGACAGTTGTTGAAGACCTAGAAAGGAATCAGAATACGAGGAGAATAAATTAGAGTTTAAGTTTGATTAGAACTCTTTTGTAGTTACAGTTCATGCTTAGTAGATTTAATGAGTCTGTTAAGATAGATAAGGTTAGTAAATGTTAGTCATCGAGCTCCCCTCATGCTGGAGGAGGAAGCTCCAAGTAGTTAGAAGTTGTGTTGCTATATATAGCTGAATCTTCTATGTAATCAAGGTTGGATATTTGTGCAAAAACAGAGTTATATTGGCCTGTGTATAAAGCTTTTTACAGTAATAGAAAGACTGTTTATTCTTCCCAAGATTCATTCTTTGTTAAAATGCTCAAGATGTTTGTGGTTCTGTTTGATATCTTATTTTTTACAGCTTGATAAGTATACAATCACTCTAAATTCACCTAGTGCTCAGACTTCTTGTGTATACTTATAAGTTGAGGTTCTTGTCCTTTATGTTTTACAGCTCTTTAAGTACACAATCACTCTGAATTCACCTAGTGCTCAGACTTCCTGTGTGTACTTACGAGTTTATGGTTATTTGATGAATGTCTTGAATGTTTAAACATTACATGCCTTGGCTTCTATGAATGAACAGTTAATAGTTTACTGAAAGATGTTTAACTCCATAAGCCCAATGGAAGAGATGTTATGTTGTCTGTCCAACCAGCATGTTTACTAACTTTTCATTTCAAGAGTTAGCCCTCTTTGTGTCTAAAGATAAATCAGTAGTTTGTTTTGAGAGAGCCCTCTCAGGTTAGGGAGGCTAATCCCTAGCTAAAAGCCTGGTCTGAAACAGTTACATAAGGTCTTACTGATTAGCAGCCATCAGTACTGGTTTTGTGATAACACCTTCAATCATTGTAGAGTACATCAATGAAACCCATCCTTCATATAAGGGTTGTGCATTAAATCATCCAACAATTTGCATAAAATGGTACCCACTAGCTGAAATGGATTCTTCAATAGATTGGTAGGATACTTCTTATCTAACTGAGACTTAAAGGTTCCTATATTTCTCCACCATGTCTTCAATAACTCTCTAAGCAGGATCTTAAATTCTACTAGCTAGTCATCATCTAAGGTCATCTCTTCCTTGGGAATCTTGAAATACATCTCAATGTTTGAGGCATTAAATGAGGAAGCATGAATTTTTTTACTATCCTTCATCATGGATTCTTCATGGTTAGCATGTTTCACAATCCAACTTATTTCCTGTTCACGTGGAAATACATGGGGATGGGTAGGAAACTTATGTGGCCAAGACTTCCTAACATTAATCTATAATTTTGAGTTTGGTTCATTTGGTGGAATTTGTCTCTCTGGATTAATTGGTACACCTTTAGTCATGGATATTTTGTATATGTGTCAATGAAGCATGGATTTTCCTCAAGTTGGGACCAAGTGAAATAGTGGATGGATCTTCATCCAAGGTCTCAAGCATGGGGTCTTTGCAAGCCATTTTTCTTGAAACATACACAGTTTTCATACACAACTAATAAAAAAAACACTCATTATGCGTATGAGCTCACATATATTAAATCCAAGGAACTTTGAGGTTTGGGATTGAGGCTTATTTTGCTTGTCTATTGATTTATTCCTATGATTATTTGAATAATGGAAAATTATTTAAGTCCCTATGGTGAAGGAAAAAGTGGGTTTGGTATGAGTGATCTAGGTCATGACTATGAATGGCACTACAACTCACAAAATCACAATCTTGACTAGGATGGGTATATTTTGTAGCTCATAGATGCTTCTCTACATTAGGGAGGATGAGGCTAGGGATTTTGAGAGATAGGTTCATGTCTTCTTTCATTCCAAGGAGAAGAAACCAACGAAGGTGATTAGAGCTAGGGATTAGTTTTTATTAAGATCTATACTAGGGGCACAAAGTTGATGCTTTGACCATGAAATCTTAGGTGATTAGGTAAGCTTGAGACATAAAATATGATGTGATCAAGGGAATAATGGAAGAGAGCATAAGTATTTGAAGTTTTCTATGTTTTGATGGAATAAAAAAATAAATTATAGGCTAATAATAAACTCACAACTTTTAGGGTGAAAACTTAGGGTTTAATCTAGGATAAATTAAGCAAGATTAGCATGCTAGGTTTTGTGAGATTTTTCCCTATATTGAGAGAATTGGTTGGGTGATATTATGAGTTATATGAGGTGATTCTAGTGCACGGAGAGCTTGATAAGACTAGGATTTAATGGGAAACAATATGGAACTACCATATACCTTGGAAGGAGTGTTATAATTTCACTCTTGATGGAGGGAAAGTGGTGAGGGAGTGTTTGAGAGAAAGAAAGATAAAATTATAGGTAAGTTATTTCATAAAATAACAAATAATACAAAATATGAAGTTGAGTAAGCATAATTTGACACATACCTAAGTTGAGTTGATTAACACCTAACTCTAATGAGGTGTGAGGAAATGCTTTGCCCAATATATTTCTTAATTGCCATAGGAGGAATATAGAACTAAGCATTATGAAGAATGAGGGTGATATAGGGAAATTTATAATGTTTTAATCAAGTTTTTTCATGAAAATATAAATATTAAATTCTCCTTAATGTCTAATTTCAGTTTTACTTAAGCCATTGATAAACTAGAGGAAGTTGAGGTCTAGAGTGATATATGGATGAGAAAGGTAGAGTAGAAGATGCACTTATAGGCTATCAATCATTAGATTTATACAATGCTAAGATGGCCACTTATAGAGCAATATAGCTTTGCTTCAAAGAAATTTTCAAGGTAATCTTACTAAGTGAAGTCACTTTTGATTGTTATTTCATTGGACTAATGAACATTGAAGTGATACAAGGCTAAATAAGCCTCCTGGATGTGACATAATGCTAAGATTATCATCATCATGGAAATACAACACTTAAATGATCATCATTAGGGAAATGTAGTGCTAAAATGATCATCATCTGGGTGATATATCACTAGAGGAGGGAAGCATTAGGAGTTGATAAGTCAATTTCAGCCACTTTGAAGTGTTATATCACTGACTAGAAGAAGATGGTTGTAATGTGTCACTGGCTAAGACATTATTGAAGAAAAACAGTGCCAGAGAAGGAAATTTTGAGAGAGAAAAGGATAAATTAAGTCATATATTGAGTGTTGTGTCATTAGGATGAGGAAGTGCTTATCGATGTATCATTAGGCTAGTCATCATCAGGGTGATAAAGTGATTGAAAAACAAGTTTGCAAGCCAAAATTTGAGTTAAGGTCATTTCACAAAGTATTATCTCACTGGGAAAAGCCAGCTATTGGGTAATGTATTGTTGGTCCAACCCAGTTCCCAATACTATATCACTAGAATTATTATCATTCCAACTTTGTATTGTTGGGTGAAGAAACATCTATCCCATGTTATGCTAGTTTTACCAACTCAAAATATTGTTTAGGATTCATCATAAAGTGGTGTCAAGGCTAACATAAGGGAAAAATTAGTTAATGGAAGGTAAAATTAGGCCTAGTAAGGGTATGATGAGACTCTTTAGTTGGTGGGCTCCTTATTTTTCTCTAAGAATAGGTGATACTTGGAGAAAATGCAGTAGTTGTTGTAGCTATCACAACATGTCCAAAATTCTCATTAGCTGAAGTTGGAAGTATCCCTCACGCTACATCTAAATTATATTTTATTAAATTACATGATTAGCATAAAGAAAAAACATTTTAAGTAATGAAATATGAAACACACTAAGTAACCCTAATTAAATGTTTGCTCTCCCTATATAAAGACTCTAGTCTAGAGCTCATTTTCACATTCATTATTTGCTTTGGAACTTTGTGCATTCTTATAATATAACGACATTTTTTAGAATCTAAATTCGGATATTCCACAGTTTTCATATTTACTTTGTCGATGTTTCGAGTCTAGACCAAGACTGATGCAGGAGCATCCAGCTAAGGCACCATGATCGGGTGTTGGTCTCTACCAAGTTGGAAAGTTGAGTTAGCATTTGGTTTGTCTTTTATGTTTAGTTTGCCAGAGTAGAAGGTAGGATTTCGTTTTGTGTTTTAATTTCTGTATTAGTCAAAGATAGTTGGTCGGTTAGGGTTATTACTTATTTGACTTTAATAAACAACATATTAATAATTGTCCTGTCATCTTAAAAGGAAAAGACAAATGTGTCTAAAATTAAATCTTGTCATGTAAACAAAACCGAGCACTGATTAGTTATGTAACTATACTACCTACAACTAGAAGTAACTACAGTTTCATTAACTGTAAATAGAAACGTATAAAAGTAACAATGAAAAACATGTAAAAGGTTTAGCATTTCCAAATCCAAGTAATAAAAAGAGACAGAACGCAAATTTTTCTATCGTCCATCTGTATCATTGCCTATGTGCTGTGCCATTGTGTTCTATCTATTGACTAATTGAACTCAGTAACAACAAGTAGAGTGCAGGCCTACAACTGTAGGTTATTTTTTTTTTCCTTTTCCTCGCTTAACAGAAAACCGAATATTGTAACATACATGTAATTTCCACAACCAGAAGCGAATGGGTAAGCGAATGAAACTCACGACCTAGAGGAAGACATACAATGAATCAATCGAAAGGAGAATACATAATCAAGGCACCGATAAAATGAACTACAACAAAGGTAATTTTGGACGAACCATCACACATTTTCTTTAACAAATAAAGACAGATAATATATATATGTATTGCTGTTGTTCGATATAAATGAAATACTACATTATTAAAAACAAATAGAGTATACAACGCCCGCTAGAATGAACAAACCCTAGTCTAGGGTTTGATGTCAAGAAAACCCTCGAGCCCCAACTAGACAGCCATACCAGAACAATGAATAGACTGGAATTTGAAACCAGACATAGGTCTAGGTCATTCTCACGACCCAAATTATACACAGCAATTGGACATCGGGAAGAAACAACCACAGAACCAAAAAGAACCCTAACTACAAGTTAACAAACTGTGGCGGACATAGCCTACCAGCAAAAAGTTGAAGGGTTTGGAGACCAAATTGTAATAAGTCTTCACACCCAAGGTCGAAGCCTCAACCTGTGCAGACAGAACGAGCCAAGATTAACATATATTACACAACAATGCCTGAATAGGGAAATAACACAAGAAAAAGGAGCGCATAGTTTACCTGGGAGCACAACAAGACCAAGAATCCCATGAAATTGAGCTGCAAAAAACCAAAAGAGGCCTGAGGCAAGAGAAGTAGGCATTGGTTAGCTTCTAACCCAAACGAGAGTGGAGATAAAACATGGAGGGACAAATTACCTGAAGCTGCAGCCGAATGAGTCATGGCGCCGTCACCTGTGCAAACATGAACCAGAGCTTAAAACAATTTTAGCATTATAACAGTAACAAATAGCACAATCAAAAATAGAAAAGAACATCTGGTGGCCCGAGAGACCAGGCATCGAGTCCAAGCAACAGAAGAACAAAACAATAACTCACCGTGTAAAAGAAATACGAGCGGACCAACCTCCAGAGATGAAACAATTGCATGCAACAAGGAGAATTTGTTGCCAATGGTACAAGCAAGTTTGGAAGACCAATATTCATTTGCATCCATACCCAAAAAACAAAGTTTGCCATAAGAACGGAGACGAGGCAGAGCACTTTGACAGGAACCCTCACGGAGCTCCCATAGCAGAGCAAACCCAAACAGAGACCAGAGAGCACAAAGGTTTTGTGTGAAGACCAAGTGGGAAGAACAAAGACCGACGCTGGGTATCGAGTAAGTTTGTATTTATGAGCCACAATTAATGATTTCTGATTCCAATAAAAAATATCCAACACTCACATTTGCAATCAACCACCAAATCAACAACTGAATCCACCAACATAATTAACACCGGATAGGTTGACAACCAAGGTTTCGTTGGAGCATGGGCTGGGTTCCATCATAGTGGTATCAAAGCAATTTTTTTTAAGGTCAGTTAGAGAAATGGAGAGAGGAAGGTGAGGTCGTGGCAGAGGTGCTCGAAGGATAGCAGAGTAAGGACTGAGAGAGGAGATCAAGATTCTTACTGCTCGTTTGGAGGCAGTAGAGGTAGGGAGAAGAAGAGACCCAGAAGTAGGCGATGATAGTGAAGAGGAAGTTGAAGTGGCAACAGATGGACCGAAAGGCGAGACCCCAGAAGTGAGATTGTTGAGGTCTGTTTTAGTGGCGAGCAGTAAACCCAAACTAGAACTCCCAACCTATGACTACAGCCTGTCCATAGAGGTTATATTGGATTGGATTAGCGAAATGGATAAGTATTTCGAGTGTGAGGAAGTCAGTGAAGACCATAGAGTTAAGTTCGTTGCGACGAAATTGAAGGGACACACAGCCCTGTGGTGGGACAGTGTCCAGACAGAGAGAAAGAGATTGAACAAGTTGCCGATTAAAACCTAGTCCAAGATGGTGGCCAAGTTGAAGGGCATATTTTTGCCAAAAGATTATCAGATTCCACTACACAGGCAAGTGCAAAATCTGAAATAGAAAGGAATGATGATAAGGGGGTAAATGGAGGAGTTCTATCGAGTGAACTTAAGAGCCAAATATATAGAGGATACTGCGGAAAGGATAGCTAGGTACGTAAATGGTTTAAGACTAGAAATTTTAGATGAAATTAGTATTTTATCTCCAAAGAACACTGAAGAAGTGTATTGGAGTGCGATGAAAGCTAAAGAGAAAATTACTAGAAGGCAGAATGCCTAGAGAGGAAGAGGAGCCAGTAGGGGAAGAGGCCAGTCATATGGCAGAGGGTGGACTGCTACTAGTAACGAGGAAGGCATTAGTTCCGAAGCTTCCATATCAACGAACAGAGGTGATAATGCGAGAGGCGGTAGGTCATACCAGTGAGGCAAGGGAAATGGCCCAGGTAGAGGGGTTGGTTATCAATTTTACAAGTGTCATAAATGGGGACACAGATCATTTGAATGTCCAGAGGCAAACCAATCTGGACTGAGAGGTGCATATGTTGCAGAACCGGAGGAAACAGAGGCACCTCCCCAAGAAGCAGAAAATTCTCCAAAGATAGGGGAAGCCCTGGTGCTGAACGGTGTTGTTAAAACCAGCCAAGGAGGTCACCGAACAAACACAACAGAAGGCTTTGATTAGAATAGTTTGTAAGTCACATGGTAAGTGTTGTAAGTTAATTATTGATAGTGGTAGTATAGATAACTTGGTGTCCACAGAGATGCTGGAAAATTTGGGATTGAAGTGGTTGAAATATCCCACCCCTGACAAAGTCTCATCGCTGCAAAAAGGCCATTAGTGGCTGGTGGATGAACAGTGTGAGGTGGCGTTTCAAGTAGGCAGATATAAGGATAAAGTCGTTTGTGACATCATGCCGATGGATGTATGTCACATACTTCTAGGCAGGCCTTGGCAGTATGATAGAAAGGTGGTACATGATGGATTAACTAACTGTTATAAGATTTTCAAGGATGGAATCATGCATATGCTTATGCCCATCAAAGAGGAAGGGACAATAGGGACAAGTGAACCAAGAGCATTGTTGGTTAGCGGAAAATAGTTTCTGAAACAAGTTGAGGATAGTGAGATGGGTTATGTAGTTGTAAAGAGAGAAAAAACAATGTTCTTGCATACAGAGGTATCGGATTAACCTCTAGAAATCTAGTAAATGTTGCAGGAATTCACAGACATAGTGGTGGATGACTTGCCAGACAAGTTACCCCCCAAAAGGAGCATAAGTCATCATATTAACTTCATACCCGGAGCCAATTTGTCGAACAAGGCAGCATACCGAATGAGTCCCAAGGACAATGAAGAGATTAGAAGCAAGTGCAAGAACTGCTATACAAAGGATTGATAAGGGAGAGTTTGAGCCCTTGCACAATCCCAATAGTTCTCACTCCCAAGAAAGGAGGAGAGTGGCGGATGTGTACAGACTTGAGGGCTATTTACAAAATCACCATCTGGTACAGGTTTCCACTGCCACAGATGGATGACATGATGGATTGTTTAAGTGAGGCAGCATAGTTTTCTAAGATAGACTTGAAAAGTGGGTATCATCAAATCCGGATATGAGAGAGGGACAAGTGGAAGACAACCTTTAAGACAAATGAGGGATTGTATGAATGGTTGGTCATGCCATTTGGACTGAGCAATGCACCCAGTACATTCATGCAGTTAATGAATGAGATGCTGAAGGAGTACATCAGAAAATTTGTGATAGTGTACCTGGACGACATACTAATTTTTAGTAGGGCAAAGGAGGAGCACCTTCAACATGTTTGGAAAGTCCTGGAAAAATTACAACTGAATAAACTGCTAATAAACTTGAAAAAATGTACTTTTATATAGAAGAAATTGATTTATTTGGGCTTTGTAATAGCAGAAAATGAACTAAAGATGGATCTAGAGAAGGTTGTGGCGATAGTTAACTAGTCATCCCCGAAAAGCTTATTCGAGGTACGTAGCTTTCATGGACTAGCGAGTTTTTTTGGAAATTCATAAGAAATTTTAGCAAAATTTGTGCACCTATGTTGGACACCATTAAAAATTCCAGTCAGCCTTTTTGATGGACGGATGCAGTGGAGAGGAGTTTCCAGTTATTAAAGAGGAAGGTCACAGAGAGGCTAATCTTGAGATTGCTAGACTTCAAGAAGCTTTTTCAGATTCGTTGCGATGCTAGTGGTATGACCATTGGAGCTGTACTTAGCCAGGAGGATAAGCTTGTGGCATTTTTCAGTGAGAAGCTAAATGAAAGCAGATAGAAATATTCGTCTTATGACAAGGAGTTCTATGTTGTTATACAGGCATTAAAATGCTGGAGGCATTATCTATTGGGAAATGAATTTATGTTTTCTTCAAATAATTCTACACTACAGTATGTAATGCAACAGCACAAGCTGAACCACAAACATGCCAAATGGGTGGAGTATTTGCAGAGTTTCAACTTCGTGTTGAAACACATCAGTGGGTAGGCCAACAGGGTGGTGGATGCACTGAGTAGGAGAGCTTTACTTCTGTAGGAGAGCACTATGCAAGTGCTGGGTTTTGAGCACTTAAAGGATTTATACCAGAATGATACAGATTTTAAAGAAGCCTATGAGGCATGTTAGAATCCCCTGGTGAGAGATAACAGTCCATGGTTGGACTACAACTTACAAGAGAAATTGCTACTTAAGGGAGGACAACTATGCATACCTGACTGCTCGATGAGAGAGAATATTATTCCAAAGAAGCATAGTAGAGCTCTAGTCAGACATTTTGGCATAGACAAGACACTCGAGCAGCTTCGTCATTTTTATTTTTGGCCAAAGATGTGAAGGGATGTACAACGGTTTGTGACCAGGTGTAAAATGTGCCCAGTTGGAAAAGGGTCACAGTTAGAACACATGACCATACACACCATTACCTATTCCAGGTAGGCCGTGGGACTTAGTTAGCTTGGAATTTGTCTTAGGTCTACCTACGACATAGAGAGGTTACGACTCGGTGATGGTAGTAGTGGACGGATTCTCGAAGATGGCGCATTTTATTCCTTGCAGAAAAACCAGTGATGCCACTCACGTGGCCCACTTGTTTTTCACAGAAATTGTTAGGTTACATCTGTTGCCTAAGTCTATCCTTTCGGACAGGGATGTGAAGCTTACAGGGCACTTTTGGTGTACCCTATGGAAGAATATGGATGTACAGCTAAGTTACAGCTCTGCTTATGACCTCCAAACCAACGGACAAACAGAGGTGGTAAACAGGAGTCTGGGGAACCTGTTACGAAGCTTGGTTGGTGATAATTTGTAGATGTGGGATCGAGAGCTCGCTCAGGCAGAGTTTGCTTATAATGACTCACCTAATTGTAGCACCTGTTACAGTCTATTTCAGATCCTTTATGGCATGCATCCCCGCGAAGTGCATGAGTTGCGGGATCTTGGACTACAGGAAAGGCGCAACACATATGGAGAAGATTTCGCTAACGCGATGAGGGATTTGCATGAGCAGGTAAAAATTAAATTGTAGGATAGTAGCCTAAAGTATAAACAGCAAGAAAATTTGAAGAGAAGGGAAGTACAGTTTAATGTAGGAGACAAATTCCTTGCGCATTTACCAAAGGAACACTTCCCTAGAGGTACATACAATAAGTTAAAGTGTAAAAAGATAGGACCCTGCAAAATCCTCCGGAAATTTTTAGCAAATGCTTATGAGTTACAACTACCACCAGGGATAGGCATCTCACCCATATTCAATGTAGCAGACTTGTTTCCTTACACCACTGACCCAGAAGAAGGAGACATAGACAGAACTACACAACCCACACGGAATACCCAGGATGGAGGAGAAGCTTGGACGAGACAGATGCCTTACGTTTAGCCTCCCAAGATCGAAAGCATTCTCGACACTCAGGTGGCCAAACGAACTTGACAGAAGGAGTATCTGCAATACCTGTTCAAGTGGAAGAACCATCCTATCGAGGACAGTTTGTGGCTTGATGCCAGGCAGATTGAGCAGATAGGTTCTTCAATCGAGAAGCTGATGGACAAGAGCCATGATTCCTTTTTGCCTCGGGAGCCTGATGCAGGAGCATCCAGCTAAGGCACCACGACCAGGTGTTGGTCTTTGCCAGGTTGGAAAGTTGAGTTAGCATTTGGTTTGTCTTTTATGTTTAGTTTGTTAGAGTAGGAGGTAGGATTTCGTTTTTTGTTTTAATTTTTGTATTAGTCAAAAGGTAGTTGGCCAGTTAGGGTTATTACTTATTTGACTTTAATAAACAACAAATTAATAATTGTCCTGTCATCTTAAAAGGAAAAGACAAATGTGTCTAAAAGTAAATCTTGTCATGTAAATAGAACCGAGTACTGAGTAGTTATGTAACTATACTACCTACAACTGGAAGTAACTATAGTTTCATTAACTATAAACAGAAACGTATAAATGTAACAATGAAAAACATGTAAGAGGTTCAAAATTTGCAGATCCAAGTAATAAAAAGAGACAAAACACAAATTTTTCTATCGTCCATCTGTATCATTGCCTACGTGCTGTGCCATTGTGTTTTATCTATTGACTAATTGAACTCAGTAACAACAAGTAGAGTGCAGGCCTACCACTGTACGTTATTTTTTTTTCCTTTTCCTCACTTAACAGAAAAGTGAATACTGTAACACACATGTAATTTCCACAACCAGAAGCGAACGGGTAAGCAAATGAAACTCACGACTAGGAGGAAGACATATAGTGACTCGATCGAAAGGAGAATACAGAATCAAGGCACCGACGAAACGAACTACAACAGAGGTAATTCTGGATGAACCATTACACATTTTCTTTAACAAACAAAGACAGATAATATATATATGTATTGCTGTTGTTCGATACAAATTAAATACTACACTGTTAAAAACAAATAGAGTGTACAGCTCCCTCTAGAACAAACAAACCCTAGTATAGGGTTTGATGTCAAGAAAAACCTCGAGCCCCAGCTAGACAGCCAGACCAGAACAATGAATAGATTGGAATTTGAAACCAAACACAGGTCTAGGTCATTCTCACGACACAAATTATACACAGCAACTGGACATCGGGAAGCAACCACCACAGAACCAAAAAGAACCCTAACTACAAGTTAACAAAATGTGGCGGACATAGCCTACTAGCAAAAAGTTGAAGGGTCTAGAGACAAAATTGTAATAATTCTTCACACCCAAGGTCGAAGCCTCAACCTGTGCAGACAGAATGAGCAAAGATTAGCATATATTACACAACAATGCCTGAACAGAGAAATAACACAAGCAAAAGGATCTCATAGTTTACCTGGGAGCACATAAGACCAAGAATCCCACGACATTGATCCACAGAAAACCAAAAGAGGCCTGAGACAAGAGGAGCAGGCATTGGTTGGCTTCTAACCCAATGGAGAGTGGAGATAAAACACGGAGGGACAAATTACCCGAAGCTGCAGCCGAGTGAGTCATGGCACCGTCACTTGTGCAAACAGGAACCAAAGCTTAAAACAATTTTAGCATTATAACAGTAAAAAATAGCACCGTCAACAATAGAAAAGAACATACGGTGGCCTGAGAGACCAGGCATCGAGTCCAAGCAACAACAAAACAAAACAATAACTCACTGTGTAAAATAAATACGAGCAGGCCAACCTCCAAAGCCGAAACAATTGCATGCAACAACGAGAATTCGTTGCCAATGGTACAAGCAAGTTTGGAAGACCAATATTCGTTCGCAGCCATACCCAAAAAATAGAGTTTTCCATAAGAACCGGGACGAGGAAGAGCACTTTGACAGGAACCCTTGCGAAGCTCCCACAGTAGAGCAAACCCAAACAGAGACTGGAGAGCACAAAGGTTTTGTGTGAAGACCAAGAAGGAAGAACAAAGACCGAGGCCGGGTATCGAGTAGGTTCGCATTTATGAGCCACAATTAATGATAGCCGATTCCAATAAAAAATATCCAACACTCACATCTGCAATCAACCCCCAAATCAACAACTGAATCCGCCAACATAATTAACATTGGACAGGTTGACAACCAAGGTTACGTTGGAACGTGGGCTGGGTTCCATCAAAGACTCATCATTAGGACTTGATTTACAAAGAAGAGAGACAATAGTGATAAATATGGTTATGGTTGTGTGAGATGTCAAGTATGTGAGATGACCAACCCAATGATTTGAATTAACTAGATTTTTTTTTTTTAATATATTCTTATGATTTTTCTAATATATTATAAAGTTCTTTTTAATTTTATTTATTATACATGGGTATATTATTATAGTTTTTTTTATTGCTTGAATACGTTATTTATATTTGTTTTATGCATAAGTGAATTGTTTATGTAATAAGTTTTTTATTATATTTTATTGATTAAATATAATTTATCATAATGATTTTTGTTTTAATTAATTGTAATTTTATAGTAGTTTTGTTTATATTTATTTAATTTTTATTTTTTTTCAAAACCTCATTCAAACCCTTGACAACTATTAGACAAAGAATGAAATCAGTCAAAGACAACCCAAAACAACTCCAGCAAAAAGGTGTTTATATTGTCAACAGTTCCTGTGGAGAACAATGTATCAAGGAAATAGGTAGGTCAGTTGGTATCAGGATTAAAGAAAATAGCGCAGATATCCGTAGGGAAAGAACCTGTTCCTCAACCTTGGAAGAACAAGCAAGTAAGACAAACCACCATATATGCCTTGAAAACACAAAATTCATTGCAAATGAAAAACACCATTTCAAGTGAAAAGTCCGAGAAGCTCTTCAGATCATAAAACACCCACATAACCTCAATAGGGATGGAGGCTTGGAAATTAATTGGACCTCACTCCTCACCCCCATGGATTAAAATGACCCTCCCTTTCTTTCTACCCTCTCTTCTTTAGATCAAATCGGCCCCTCTCCTAACCTTATAAAACTTTTTATAATACATTAACAAGCATATAAGCTTAGAAACACAACATTAATAATAAATTAACCTCCTAAGTAACTAAAAAATTGCAAAAGAAAAAATTAAAAAAACAAATAAATAAATATAACAAAATTATTATAAAATTACAATTAATTAAAACAAAATCAATATGATAAATTATTTTATTAATAAAATATAATAAAAAACTTATTATAATAAACATTTCACTTATACATAAACAAATATAAATAATGTATTCAGAAATTAACTCAAGCAATTAATAAAAAACTACAATAATTATTACCCTATGTATAATAATAAAATTAAAAGAACTTTATAATATATCAAAAATCATAAGAATATATTAAATATTAAAAAAAAATCTAGTTAATTCAAATCATTGGGTTGGTCAGCTCACATATTTGACATCTCACACAACCATAACCATATTTATCACTACTATCTCTCTTCTTTGTAAATCAAGTCCTGATGATGAGTCTTGCTCTAGACTTGAAACATCGACAAAGTAAAGATGAAAATTGTGGAATATCTGAATTTAGATTCTAAAAAACCATACCGCAAAAATCTACAATCCATTATAATGAGTATTCTTGGTTGCAAATACGCCATCTTCTAGGTGAGTTTCTAAATATTACTTTTCTTTTGCAAGTGTCACTTTTTCTTTCTTTCACTCTTGCATGTGTCATGTTTGCTTGCTCTATCTTTCGAAAGTGTCACTTTTTCTTTCTTTCATTCTTGCATGTGTTGCTTGTGTTTTATTTTTTTCACATGTGCTTCTTTTGCATATCTTAAGAGCACCTTGGCACACATTTTAGAGGTAGCTCCAACACACTCTTTTACACTAGTTAATGTTATGTATCATAAAACATGTGTTGGACACTCTCCCAGAGCATAACACATTTTTTTATTGTAGTCAACATGTGTCCTAAAGGCTTGCATCCTAACTGTCACACTTGTATATAAGTGTCATTTTATTTTTGCTTCAATGAATACATGTTGGTTTTGGGTACTGTGCATATTTTTATTGTAAGTATGAATATGTGTGTATGTGTGTGATAATGTTTAGGTCATGTTATGTATTCTATTGCTCTCCTCTTTGTTCCATTGATCTCACACTTAGTCAATTTCGTATTCCCCCCTTGCCCTCACATCATGCACAATTTATGGACACCTTTAACCTTTAGCCAAGTGATGAGCACATTGTGCACTTCCAAGCCTCATTCATGAGCCTCTTACTACTTACACTTTCCCTCTGCATCCATGTAGGATAAATCCCTTCACATTGTGCATTGTGCATTTCTAAAGCACAACCACTGAACTCTTGTTACTTACACTTTCCCATTATGCAATGCCTTGATTAGATCTACCTTGTGTTGTGCATTGAGCACTCCTAGTTAATAATGAGGTCTCCTTTAGCCACATGCAATGGAAACCTGTGCAATACCATTGCCTTCGTCCCTTGATTGTGCATTGAGCATTCCTAGGGCATAATGATCCAATTTCTTATTGCTTACACTTTCCCTCTACACAATGCCTTAATCAACCTTGCCTTCATTGTGAATTGCACAATCCTAGTGGACAATAGGGTCATCCCCGGTGCTTCATTGGTGACTTGTATAATCCCCAGATCCTCTTCCTCCATCATTGTGGATTGTGCAGTCACCATGCCCAAACTTGTCACCTTTCTCTCCTAGAATTTCCCATTGCACAAAGCCTTACCTCTCTCTCTTACCATTATGCAGTGCACACTTCTAGTGGCTAGACCTCCATCCCCTCCCTCCTAAATCTGCACTCTCCACCCAAGAAGGTCCCTCTCTTATTCATTATGCATTATCCCATCAGAATTAGCACCTCACATGAGCAAACAAAGATAGAATATATGATTTTTGGATTGATGTTGTCTTGTCATGAGTGAACTTCATTTTTAGGCATTATCATCATATCATGGCACAATCGTGTTCAAGGAGGTCATTAAGAAGAGGTTACAAGAAGGAGACTTGTGGAAATAAGACACAAAAATGCTATCATGCAGGAGTAAAGGAATCTTTGACCATGACAAAGAGATGGAAACTCATGTTGACTTAAAAGGTTCCAATATTTATCTAGACCCTTTGGAGGGTGAAGATGGAGTACAAGCTATATTTTCCATGAAGGATTAAAGAAATAGTAGCAAAGCGAAGAAATTTTCAGTGACACATTACAATGAAGTCTCAGGCCATAATGACCAAATTGTATCTCTTCAAAGTGTTAACATAAGAGTGTTGTTTTGTATCATGTGTTTTTGACACATTATTGGTGAAATGTAATTATGTAATTTAAAAATTGGAAAATGTAAAATATGTGGAAGCCCAAGGGTCACACATGGAATCTGAAGAGTCACTAGTAAGTCTAAAAGTCACATAGGAGCTCAAAAGTCACATGGGAGCTCAAGAGTCGCAAGAGAGGTGAATAGTTGCCTCATTTTCTATAAATAAACCCTTGTATCTCAAGAAAATGGATTGCACCTTGGATTCTCTAGCTTGGCGTAAGAAAGAAAATCATTCTTTGGAGGAGCAACTAGTGGCTTAATGTTCCACTACTGGGGCTCGTGTTGCATTACTGTAATTGTGTACTTTGAACTTTTACTTAATATATTGAACCTCTTAGAGTCTGCACACTTTCATGCATGCATCATGGATGTTGTTAGACTATTCTTTTGAAGTTTACGATATATGTTTGTGTTCATACATAGTAAATAAAATGAACTATTTCATTGGCTTTAGTATATATCTTGTTGAATGTGCATTGTTACTTTGTGAATTATTTCAAAGGTTAATTAATGATTCTTCCTAGGCTCGTGTGTGTCTTTATTAGGATAGTACTATTAATTTTCTTCTAAAGGATCACTCTTTCTTTTCCCATATGTGAAAATTCTTTATATCCATTGCAATTTTTGTTTCAGAAGGTTAACTCACTTGTTAATCAAACATTTATGTACATACTCTCTTGTGTTGCTTATTGTAGCCAAGGAAATGGTGGTCAAGGTTAATTCCCTAATGGGGCTCCTATCCAAAATGGTGTGAGGTCTAGTTGGGACTTCATACCATGGATATTGTTATGTAACCAACTCAAGAAAAAGATAGAAAACATAGATCAATGCCTTAGAATTCAGCCTCTTCGAGGGGGCAACCTCCTTTACATTACATAAATGA
>APFE030929604.1:5053-17141 GCA_000404065.3 Pinus taeda | reverse complement strand
TGGTAGTGATCCCATCCTTATAAACCATGTGAAGTCCAGCCTTAAAAAGAAATTTGAAATGACAAACTTAGGACACTTACACTATTTTCTCGGTCTTCAAGTCTTGCAATACAAGGAGGGTATTTCCCTTTCCCAGTCCAAGTATGCTTGTGATATTCTTCGTCATTTTCACATGGAAGATTGTAAGCCAGCTCCTTCTCCCTTTCAGTCTGGAGTCAAACTTTCAGTCTCTTGTACTTCTCCTGAAGTTGATGCTACCTGATACCGTCAACTTGTAGGAAAACTCTTGTATTTAACCCATACTCGTCCTGACCTTTCCTTTGCTGTTGGCCTTGTTGCTCGTTTTTTGCAAAACCCCGTGAAAGTCATTGGAAAGCAGCTAAAAGAATACTTCGTTATGTTCGAGGTACAATACAGTTTGGGATTCATTACAGTGCCAAAGCAACTCCTCTATTAGTTGGTTTCACTGATTCTGATTGGGCTGGTGACCCTGATGATCGGAAGTCTACTGCCGGTTATGTCTTCACTCTTGATTCAGGACCTATTACATGGGCTTGTAAGAAACAGGCTGCCATTTCTCTTTCGTCAGCAGAAGCAGAGTATCGTGGTGCCGTGGAAGCTAGTAAGGAAGCCTTGTGGCTTCGTCAGATCCTATCAGAATTGGCTTTGAGCAGCAGCATCCATCCATCCACACTTTGGTGTGATAATCAAAGTGCCATTCAGCTATGCAAAGATCCAGTCCAGCATCAGCGCAGCAAGCACATTGAACTACACATGCACTTCATCAGAAAACTCATTCATGACCATGTTCTTGAAGTGCAATATTGTTCAATAAATGATCAGGTTGCAGACATCTTCACAAAGGCTCTCACAGAGGCGAAGTTCACTAAACTTCGATATATGCTTGGAGTTTAGGAAGTTGTCACTAAGGGGGGATAGGCTCTAGTGCCTCCTCCCATCTCCTATTGTGTCATATTTGTAAATCCTTTAATCCTATCCCAAGTTGTTCTTAAGGGGGGATGTTAGGATATTCCGACACATAGGAAACAGTTAAGTTCAACTTGGTCTAGTATAGAGTTAGGTAAAGTGTGTTTCTTTACCATTGTACATTTTGTAACTTACAATCCGACGGTCATGATATGTAGTGATCTGACGGTTCACTCTCTCCTCGGTATTACCGACACTTGATCCGTGGCTTGACACCCGATTGGTTCATGAGTTCTATTTAAAGCGCATGGAGGGTCGTTGTTCGGGTAATCCGTCTATTAGAGAAAGCTTATGTAAATTTTCATTCTTTGATTAATAAATTGCCTGAAATGGCCACGTTGGCTCAGCCCGTGGACTGTTTCCCTCTTTGAGGGTTTTAACCACGTCAAAAATACTGGTGTATTGATTTGAGATCTGGTTGTGAGCGGTGTCCTTTTGGTGTTCTTTCTGAGGAACTTACCATGTAAATTCCTACAATTAGAGGGCATTAGTTCGGCTATGAAGTCCCGTGATGCAGACAAGACCTTGTCGTGGATGGTGGAAATGGGCTCCATGACATCTCGAGGAATTCTGGTCCCATCTACCCAAACATCCAAATCGATTTTATCCTCTATGCCGAGAAGATTCCTCTTCAGAAAAACTAGGAATGTATCGGTATCAATGGATTGGAACTTGAAACATTGGATATACTTTTTCAGAAACTCATCGAACTCAGGGCACCCAACCTGCACTCAGAAATGTATAGATATCAACAGAATGAGTTTGGACTGCTGCATCAATAAAACTGAGCTTCGAACCCGCTCAACATTGACATTATGTGTTATCCGTAGGAGGATGAGAATGGAATCAAAACGAGCAACATACAGATACATAAAACAACAATAAACGGAAAAGAGACTGAGTAAGACCACACGAACAATACGCCAAATGAATTGAAAACCCTTTTCGTAAGGGACAATAGAGTAAACATCCTCTGGATCAACCCCTTCCTGGTTTGTTCTCAATTTGGTAAATTCCATATTATCTTTGAATCTAAGCAGCCTAAGCCGATGTTCAAAGCTACACGCTCCTCATCCTGTACAACTTCCACAATTCTTCGCTCTGCATAGGTCGTAAAACCCTGCAAAAACACATTTCCCAAAACATAAAACCCTAAACCCTCAAAACTCAAATCTTCAACAACGTATTTTCTTTAGCATGTGGTAAGATATAGTTAGTTGTGCATGTAATAACACCTCATTTAGCCAAAATTCATTATTTGTGGCATTAGTGATGAGATTTTCGGTCCAGCTATGTGTGAGCTCATGTGCCAAAACATGCCCACCACTCAAATCCGCTGCAATGACGGTAGGAGCTAAGAAGACCAGCCTGGGATTCTCCATTCCTCCAGATGGGAAACTCGGGGGCAATACAAGGAGATCGAATCTCTCCCATTCATATTCACCAAAGAGCATTCCCCCCTGCTTTATTATCTCCCCTGTGTTAAGGAACTCACGTTCTGCAGCTTCCAGAACAGGACAAGGTTCAGAATAGATCCTAGTCCTGGGACTAACCTCCTTAGAAACAATATTCCCCACCGCAAATGCAAACAGATATGGAGGTATTGACTGCTGCATTGAAAAATGGTCAACAACTCTTCCATGCATCACCCACTTCTCTTCAGGGCATGCTCCCTTTGTTTCTCAAATGGAAGGAGTCATCCAGCCCTTATGGGCAACAGACATGACAGAGCTCATCTGTTCAGGAAATGTTAACATAGCCGAGTACCGAATCCTCGCTTTGGGAGTGTCCTGACAGGGGAATATGGAACGGGCATGGATAGACTGGCATTGGGTGTAGACATATGGGAATTTTTTCCCTACAATCTGTGCTGGATTCAACCATTAAATAGCTGAAGCTGATTGATGGATTTTGAATGTTATGATAAAAGTGATTTGATTTGTAAGAGAAACTCTAAGAAGACTGCCCTTGATGGGATCTGGATTTTCCAAAATGAAAGGCATGGAAGCGGAAGACGAAAAAGATTCAGTGGTGTCATGGTAAACTCCATGTATTTCAAGTCATCTGGTATCAATATATATATCCGCAGAATAAGGACTTTCAAGAGTCCAAATGGCAGACCCATCAATGCTTCTGCTACTAAAATCAAAACACAATGAAAGATGGACATGTTGTGTTAGAGGATGCATGGAATCTGTGAAGGAATGAGGATCAATTAGAGCCATATTATAATCATATGCTTTCGCTAAGCCTACTAAATGCTCTAAAATGCTTGGCTTTGGCTAAGACTAATGAATGGTGGATGCAACGCATGTTTAAGGCTCCAGTATCAGTGATGTTGCAATTCTTCCTGATTGTTTTTCAAGGCCGAGGGTGTCTAAATAAGAGTCCTGCAAGTGCATGGATGTGGCGCGGCCCTTGTGTACCTCGTCAGAGATAAAGAAATAAAAATATATATATAGTCCTAGGATGCGTGATCACAACACGCATTATGGCAATATTTTGTGCGGCACCAAACAGGAAGGATTCAACGATACGATTGACGAAGTTTGCTTTTCTCTTCAATAGTGACAACAAAACCAGAAGAAGCATCCGTAACAAAGAGCATATCAGAACCAAGAAGAATTTGTAACAAAAAGTACAATATGACAGTAATGTGTAACAAAAGGTACATTATGATGGTTCCATTTCCAACATGAATCAAACTAAATCAAAATACAAGGAGGATGGGAGAAAAAAAAGGTTCTTGTATCATCCATTGCATATATAAACTTTGAATACTTCCCGAAATTAAAACCAGTGAGACTCCTGTATCATTTTGCATACCATAAAAACCCTGTTTACATTGATTCTGCTGTCAGAGGACAACATCCCATGCGTGACAGATCATTCTCGACAAAGAAGTGAAGCAAAAGAGCAAATCTTGAGAGAATCGCTTGTCATGGCCTCTGATTCTGCCGCTGGTTACCACACTAATAACAGTACAGTGGAAACGTTCACAAACCATGACGAAAATCCACCCACTAATTATTTATTAAAGATATGGAATTCATAAAATGGTAAGGCCTTCGGGAATAAGAATCATCTTAATGGATGAGTCGATTCGATTTTATCATATGAAATTCTTTTGAATTAACGGCTGAAATTGTTGCAATTGTCTAACATATAATCCTGTGGTTTACAAGATGACAGGTAAGCAGAGAGGGGAGTTGATTTTAGAGGGAAATGCCTTACGACGTAATTAAGAAAGGTAACTAATAAACTTTCTAACTAAACAAAAAATCCTCATCTAAGATTTAATCAGTGTAATAATAAACTGCTTCTTGAGGTAGAACAATCAATAATACTTCATTTTTTCTGGTAAAGGTCGAAGTGAACCAGACCTCGAAAAAACTTTCTCTCGACAATATACCCTACAGATTACAGTAAACGAACCCGGAGTTGCAAGCCAAGTCTGAGTAAAAGGAAGCAACAACAACAGAAAGGGGTAACAGCCAACATGTTGAGTTGGCGAGAGGTTACATGGACAACATCAATCTGCATCAGTATAGAGCTCCTGCATAGACAAGGTGACAAAAGAATGAATGTGGGTTCAGCTAGGAGAACCAGGTAGTTACCCATATCCCAGGACAAAGGAGCTGAAACATCAAATCCAAAACCTCGCGGATCGATGGTTAGATCATCACCATATGTAAAGAGAAATTTCATTGGCCATGTGGAGATCTTTTGACAAGCTCAATGCGGTGGAGTAGTCATAACCTTATAGCGATAGTTTATACCTGGTTGAAACGTTTAACATGACCTGAGGTATTATAAAGTTCAAACACTATATATGTGGAATAATCATATGAAATGAGATTAACATTCAGTTGTAACTTAAATATAAAAATTCCTATGATCAATAATATTGTTACTCGGTGCAATGGCGAACAATATTTCAATTGCTACATGTCTGTATATGAGTTGAATATGGTGTCAACACTTAGGTTATAAGGGTAAATTAAATAAGTTTTATTTAATTTTTATTTTGATGTTGCTAAGAGTGTCGATAGATGTTACAATATCAAAATCATTCAAAATGATATATATCAAATCCATGTTGAATTACATATCTTCCTCATTAAAAAAATTTGATTTAAATATTTTTTTTACTCTAAGTTACATTCGCATATTTCAAAGTTGATATTAAAATATTTTATTTATAATGAATATTACTAGCAATTGTCCCAAAAGGTATAAAGAGAGGCCGATAGGATTATTAAATTGGAATTGTTGATTTTTTCTAGAAGAGATGTTGGTTTAAGCCTAACGGATGAGAAATTTGCACTGGCTAAAGGCTTTCTAATTTTTTTTTATTATGGTAAAATTATATTCATAATTCATTGGTTTTACTTTCAAAAGCTTCAAGGAATTTGAAGAGCAGGTATATAATTGCTTTGTGGGATTTGATCCCAAAATCATTGATTTGTAAATACATACTCAATTAAAATGTTAATTGGTTGAAACCCTGCACAAATGTTTGATATAATAAAATAAGCCAAAAATGTTGAAAGGCTTAGTCCATCTATTTATTTGTGTTGGATGTGCAGTCAAAACAATTTCAATCTCCTGTGACATACAAGCTACTAGAATTAGCAGACAATTTAGAAGGAAATGCAACAAATTTAGTTAAAGTTAAGTTGAGATTAAAACCTGCTTACAAACAGCATTGTAGAAATATTCAGGAGATGTTCCACTTTGTATCATCTTTTTGAATATGTCATCACATGAATTTGACAACTGAACAATATTTTTTATTCTACGTACCCTGTAAAAGAGTATGAATTTGTGCATATTAGGCCAGACCCACATAAGGAAACAAATTTAACAACCATCACTTACTTCAATTTGAAGGGTACCTTACAGTGTGTATGCAAGATTGTAATGGATTCTGCCCCAAAAAATACTACTAGATCTAAACAAGCAGAGCCATAAACCTGAAAATTTTTCAATAATAGGACCTGCTTGGGACAAGCATAATCCTTCCTCCACTCCAAATAAGAGTTCCAATATACGGATTAGGATACTATGCCTTATGAACAAAAAAGGAAAAATATAACTGTGTTTTAATTGCCATATGCAAGGCCTTCACAAATTGCCCCATGACAACATAAAAGGCACTAACAATATAAAACACGCATCCATAATAGCAAAGGTAAAAGAGTAGCAAACATGCATTCATCCAAAAAATTGAGCAGGGAAATAGCCAAACAATATATATCTTCTTCCATTAATCATAGAATTTAATAATAGTGTGGTGACATTTAAATGGAGGTTATAGTGGTGGGTATTGCTAAATTCTGTCACCACACTATTAGTATTGCTAATTGCAATGGGGGTTATAATTCCGAAACCACACTATTAGTATTGTGAATTGCAATGGGTTATATTTTTGAAATTATTGTATAATAGATTTTTAAATAAATTTAATAATAAAATCAAGAATATATTATTTTTATGTTTTATTTAAAAAAATCACGAAAAAAAAAACTAAATAGAATGAAATTGATATTTGATTTAAAAACTATAAAATGTCTGAACACTTGCTATGGAAATGACTCGTTGTTAATTAAACTCAAATCGTGATAGTAAAACCTCTAGATGACAGGTTTCAACGTAAGCAAAAACTATTCAAACCTGCAAGAAACCAAATATCTCATCATTACCGAAGATATTCAACACTGGAACCTCAGAGAATACAATCCTATTCAAAATTTTAAATAAAATGATTACCTTGACAAATTTTGCATGCAACCTTACATGATCCAATTGATGGTATCTTCAATATTATGCAATTATAATGCTTTCAAAACACTCTTCTATTGTATAAATAAAGAAAATACCTTTGAAAATGCAGTGGTGAAGCAGAAAATCTAAATATATCAAAACCTTGGATGAATATTCTGGGCCTTTCACTTACCGACTTATAGAGAGGAAAAAGATAACAAAGCCAAAACGCGAGTCTGCCAACTGGAGTTATATGCCCCCTGCAGATCCCAAAATGTAATGTGTGTGTTTGTTTGTGATATATATAGTAACAATTTGATCAAAATAGTTTGACAGTGTCGTTTGGCAGTCTTGAAGGACCTTGAGCAACAACTATTGGAAATACTACACACCTACATGCGGACACTTAGAGCATGGGACTACATGAAAGATTCCTTTTGAATGATTTACTCCCTAATTTTTTAATTCTTTAACTCTGCAACTGGTTAATTCTTCTACATGATTTACTCCCTGATTTGTTCCTTCTTTGACTCCGCAATTGGTTAGTTCTTCTGCATGATTTACTCCCAGATTTGCTTCTTCCTTCACTCCGCAACTAGCTAGTTCTCTCTCAAACTTGTTTTAGGTGTTGAGTCCTCTCATTGATCACCACTATGGTGCATTACTTTGGGACCTTCACCTAGTAATGCTATATCATGAGCATTGTAACCTATTTTCTATGAATCATTCTTTTGTTATTTCGATTTTCTTTTAGTGTTTTTGCTCTGCAAAGTTGTGTGTTCAACCTTTACTAGCTAGATTCATCTGTGCAGGTTTTATAACACATTCACATGGTATTAGAGCCCACAGGTTGCTAGATAAAAGGCACACCAGTACTTTATTTTGCAGGTATTACATCTTGGAGATTGAAGATTGACAATAAAATGGAGTTTCCAAAGCATCGATCCTAACACCTTACAAATATCATGAATGTAAGGACCAAATAGCTCGATACCTTCATCAAAAAGGGTTGTATAGGATTACCATGGCTGTAGAAGCGGAACCCACTCCAGCCATAGAGAAATCCAAGTACCTCAACCATATGGATGAGGCCCATGGATCCACATGCATGTGCATCTCTCCAGAGTTGCAATTTCATCTGTCTACCTACAATAATCCCAACGAGATTTGGAAAAAGGTTGAAGAACTCTACGGGAAATAGGATGAGATGAAAGTACATTTGCTTGAAGTGGAGTTGCTGTCATTGGATCCATGGAACTATGACAAAATTGAAGACTTCTTCACCAAATATAATGATCTATTGTTGCAACTCAAGGGTTGTGGAATTGACAAATCCAAGGAGGAGAGTCACCAAGTTCTCTCTATTATGCCAAAGCTCGGACCAGAATACTCTGTGTTTCTGTCTAAATTTCATTCAGTAAGGCTCACAGCAGGTAAATCCTAAACTATGCCTTCTCTCAAAGAGTTCATGGAGTCCCTTACGTTTGAGCAATATAAACTCATTGGCAAGGAGCAAATCAAACCTCTAAAAGCGCATGCACTTGCTGTGCATGATGGCAGCCATAATAAAAATCACAAATCTAATTCAAATTAGAAAAATCAGCAGCAAAAAGACAAGGGAAAAGTGCATTCTCATCCAAAGAAGGAAGGGTACACCAAGCCCTTCAATGACTCATTTGGCTTGAGAGATGAGAAAGGGAAGAAAGGAAATAGATGCACCTACTGTCAAAGAGGATTCCATCCAGAATCCTCTTGCATGAAGAAACAAATTGACCAAATGGAAAAAATCCTTCAGACGCACAACCTTGGGGACCACATCCCTCAAGGAACCAAGAATAGAATTGAGGATCCGCCACACGAGAAAAGTAACAATTTATATGCTTTAGTTGCAATTAATTCTTCCCCTGATAGATGGATTATAGATTCTGGTGCATCACATCATATGGCTACTACAAAGGAAGTCTATTCCTCTTTGGATGCATAGAGTGGAACTTTTACACGGAAGCTTTGAAGATGTTCTTCATGTTCCAAAACTTTCGGTAAACTTGCTTTCAGTTTATTAGATCACTCATTCTAGCACTAAAAAGAGAGTGGAATTCACTCTAGACGTAGTGAACATATACGACCTACATAGCAGCTCCACAATTGGAACTGGTGAGGTAAACAATGGAGCCAGACTGTATAAATTTTTTGAATTTATTGAATCTGAATCCTCCTTATTACTTACACATGCTGATGATAGTAGTAGGCTTTGGCACGAGAGATTTGGTCACTTAAATTACAAGTATATGCAGTAGCTAAGCAAGCATGAGATTGTGGAAGGCTTGCCAAATATCAGTTTCTCCAAAGGAATTTGTGAAGGGTGTGTGCTTGGCAAACATCCTAGAGAAAACTTTGACACTGGAAGACTGACAGAGCATCCTCTCCTCTAGATCTGATCCATAGTGTCTCATGGGGCCTCTTCCTCATCCTTCCATCAACAAAGGAATGTATGTTCTTACATTTATTGATGATTTCTCACGGTATACTTGGGTGTATCTTCTCAGGAATAAATCTGAATTTTTTTCGCACTTTGAAGATTCCAAAGCACTAGTTGAGACATAGTTAGAGAGAAAGATCAAAGCCCTCCGTACAGACAATTGGGAGGGTGGGAATATGTTAACACAACACTTCATGATCTGATAATCACCCTATGAGTGACCTCAATTGAAGATTTATTAAACAAAAGGTATTACAGACTCATGTGTTGGTGGGTGTTCTGTGTTATTGAAACAACGAATCGATCAGATTGCCAATACGTAGACATTTTAAATGGAAAGACAGCAGAGAAATACAGTAAGCAATTCTAGACACAAACAATTTTTAATAAGCAGTTCACTCTATTCTCTAGGGCTATGTCTCTGGTCTAGCTTCAGTGGTGGCCTTATTTTATTGCATCTTATAGTAGAGAAATTACAATACAGGGACTCAATATGAGTTCTCCTGAAGTAGATTTTGCTTCGCAGGGTGGTTCTTGGATTCCCCAAGCCAGTCAGAGTTCACAGACTCCTTTTCTTCCTACCAGCTCTGTGACCTTTGGTCTGCAGTGGAAAGAGCCAGCTGTGGTGCTCAATCCAGACAAATTCCTCTATGGGAAGGCTCAAATCTGCAAGCTCTCTGGTGCTCGATGCTACCTGTGGTCAGCTCAGCCCTCTGTCTCCTCTACTTGGCCTTACTACTCTCTGTGTTCACTCCTCCTCTCAGGGTTCACTGTTCACTGTCTCTCTGGTCGCTTGGACTCTTCTCCAAATCCTCCCATTCTCTGTTTGACTGTCTCTGTTCATGGCTTTAACCATTCGATCCATGTGCCTATTAGGTTCCTCTCCCGCCTGCGCCGATTCACCTTCTGCAGCTGTGCTTGGAGTTCCATGTTCAGCGTCAGCATGAACACTTAGGGAGTGCCATGTGTCTCCATCTAACTAGTGCTAGAAAGCTTCGTCAGCTCGTTCCTCCAGTTATGTCACGAATACGCTCTTTTTCCACCATGGCGGTCAACAAATCCCAAATACTTTTTAAATCGCAGCTTATTTCCCTGTCGGTTCCACTTCTTCCATCGGGTGTAATCTCAACTGTCCGATCTCGGTTCCTCTAGATCCAACGTCGTATGCGCATCGAGCGCGGTTGACTTTCTCAACCGTTAACGCGTGATCACGACAATTTTTCTCTCACCTCCACTACCACGCATCAATCGCTCATTGTGATCGCTCCGCTTTCTCCAAAACCCCTTACCATTCAAGGGCATCCCAATCAAACTGCCAGTTTCCAGGCCATGGGTCCCATCTTCGTACATTGGCGCTTTTTACCTTTTTCAACCCGCGGTCCTCTGGCTCCCAACGTGACCGAGTGCTTAAGTCTCCCCCATTTCGGCTCAGTTTGCCCAGCGATGCACGATTAATAGCGCATCAAAATCACCTCCTTTTCCCGATACGGGGCTCCCAGGGGTTGTTTTGACCTCCTGCGCAATCTCCATGGGCCTCGGTCAGTGCGCTTTGACTGAGGTCCTCGTCATTTCGCGTTGGTTTCCATGGCCACTGGTTCAGGGTGTTTTGGATGTTGTTTTGGATTTCATTAAGGATTTGTTTCATCCTGATATTGTCAAGGTTCTTTTTCCATCGTTTATGGATCTGATTTGGAGCACGGCCTCCCTACTGAAAAAGCTTTTGGACCACCAAAAGTTGGTTTTCTTCAAGCATTGACTAAGTGAGGAAACCGTTGTCTCACTTGTCCAATCTCAATCCACTTCACATTGCTTAGCTTAGAACCTTTAATCCCAATCCTGAGGTATTCCACCTATCCACTGCGCATCGTCCTCACCTTCCTGTCCAGCACTGTGTCTTCCTGTAACTCATTAAGGTATTCAGGTAGCAGGTCATCAACAAAAGGTAATTGACTCTATCTTCAGGGTCCTCAATCATTGAAGGTTCAAACAACCTCAAACAATCTGCGTTCACGACTAAGTAGATGTGCAAGTAAGTTGGCAGATCAAGGGAGAAGGCATTTTCACCAATTTTCTCAAGTATCCTGAAAGGGTCCATACTTGATAGGTTTTAGATTTTTACCTTCACCTTGCATTCTGTCCTTGCTGATATATAGCTAGAATTGGTCTCCAACTTGAAAACTATGCTCGATCTGATGCTTATCATGCCTAGCCTTGTACTTGGCCTGGCTCCTTTCCAGCTATTCCTGTACTGCCTGGTGGATCTCCTGGATTTGTTCAATGAACCTAGTTGCCTTGTCCACATCACTATGTTTATCAACCATGGTATCTTTACCAAAGACAAAACCCAAAGGAGACCTTGGTATGAAACCAAAACAGGTCTCAAAAGGAGATCTCTGTGTAGAAGAGTGCTTGGCTCTATTGTAAGCATGTTGCACATAGCACAAGTGCTCAGCCCGAAGCTTAGGATGTTTGCTGCAATATCCTCTCAGTAACTGGATCACTGTCTTGTTAACTACTTCTGTTTGGCCATCTATTTGTGGATGAAAAGTTGTGCTTTTCTTTAACTTGGTGTCCATTAGTTCCCACAGACTTGACCAAAACATCCCCACAAATCGGGTGTCTTGATCAGATACAATAGAAGTGGGTAATCCAAAATGAACCCATACATGTTCAAAAAATAATTTTGCAGTTTCTTCAGTGGTAATCTGTTTACTACAAGGTATCAAAATACACATTTTACTGAACCTATCCACAACAACATATATATAATCATGACCTTTCCTAGATTTAGGCAGTCCTCCAACAAAATCCATGGAAATGCTTTCCCAAGGGTGAGAAGGAACTGGAAAGGGAGTG
>APFE030929603.1:0-10634 GCA_000404065.3 Pinus taeda | reverse complement strand
ATCTGCTGGTTCTTCAAAACCATCTTGAACTAATTCCCATAAATCTTGATAGGCAAACAGGGCTCTCATGGTTATAGCCCAATAGTCATAGTTTTTCCCATTGAACTGTGGGAATTGAGGATTAAACATACCCATGCTGGTGCTGGTGCTGGCAATTCTAGCACTCTTTAACTATGCTATAAAATTCTTGACTGTGTATTAAGATAACTGATTGTTTCTTCAGCAATAACACAAAAAAATTGAGGAATACTTGAATCCTTTTATCTGAGACTTCACATTGTTGGAGAAGATTTACTACAGCCAGAAAACTCCTTCCTTCAACTTCTTTGAATGTCTTCAAAGAGCCTGAACTTGGCTCTGATACCACTGTTGGGGATTTTTCTGGTAAAATCCCAAAAACAATAATAAAAATTTGCACACAGAGACAATGCTCTGTTTCTCCACAGGAATTTTAACACAGCGGAAACATAAAAAAAAAATCCTGAGCAGCGGACAGAATTTTCCTCCTTGTCCCGTAGTCATGCTCGGAGCAGAAGTAGAAGTAGGAGTGTGGATAGTGACAGGAGAAGGAGAAACAACAGTAGCAGTAGCAGTAGTGTATATGGTAGGATCATTAGTTCCAATCACCCGAGTGATGATAGTGACGTGAGCAGCATCAGGAGAAGCAACAGTAGCAGTAGAAGTAGTGTAGATGGTAGGATCATTAGCTCCAATCACCCGAGTGATGATAGTGACGTGAGCAGCATCAGAAGACGGAGACCACTAACTGCTTCCTCATCTAATCCTGCAACTGTTACACAGCTGAATTACATCACAAGTAACGTAGCTTCCGCAACTGAAAATGCGAGAACAGAAGCAGTACCTGCTGTTACTTGGGAACGAGTTGTACGTTCGCGCGAAAGAAGCGAAGAATTTAGTTGGGAAAGAGGAGAAGAATTTACAGTTGTATCTACAGTAATACGACGTCGCGAAACAGGAGAACCAGTTGTACCTATAACAATAATACTACGTTCGCACGAAAGAAGAGAACCAGGTGTACCTATGACAATAATACGCGATGCTCAGTCCGTCGGACAGGCGGATGGAGCCGCCATGCAGCAATTGCCCCGCGTAATCATTTCTGAACGACATATCAATGATGATAATAATTCAATGTGCTCAATTTGCCTGGAGGAATACATAGTGGGGGAGGAGGCGCGCGTTATGCCATGTGGGCATATGTACCACGAGACCGAAATATTTAGATGGCTCGAAAGGCAACATACATGTCCTCAATGTCGATTCGAGATGCCAATTCAAGGCTGATTGTGACATATTTATCAATTCAGTCTTCTAAAAGGTTAGGCGAAACGGACAATTTTATTTTGACTATGAACACTGAATAGTTCGAAACCGATGATTAATGCAATTTCTCCGTAACGTAATACTGACTCTGAAAGATTTTTCGTTTCACCCATTTTCGTTAGGGTTTGCTGAAACAATTTAGCTCGTGAAAGATTTTTCGTTTCAACCATTTTCGTTAGGGTTTGTTGAAACAATTTAGCCCGGGAAAGATTTTTCGTTTCACCCAAATTCTTTAGGGTTTACTGAAACAATTTAACTACTATGCCTCGAATGATATGGGCAATGCCTAAAACCTACGAGGTTATCTGGCAAACCTAAAACCTACGAGGTTATCTGGCAAACCCTTTGTTCGTTTGCTTTTTTGTTTTTTAATTGCTAATTCTTCGCTGTATAACTTCATTATTTGTGAATATCTTGAGTTTCATTTTATCTTTAAAATATTGTGTGATATTTTCAAATGCAATGTGTTTGGTTGAAAAAGAAATTTAAAAAGTTTAACGGATATTTAGATTTTTTTTAATCTATTTAAAATATGTTTAAAATGTTTTAAGGGTTGATTTTCAATTGTCATGGATTTTGTTTTGCAATGAAATATTTTCAATTGCCATGAATTTTGTTTTTCCATGAAGTATTTTCATTTGCCGTGAATTTTGTTTTGCTATGAAGTATCTATTGAGTTTATATGTAAGTTTGTAAACCATTTCCTAGCATCTCTTTCTAAAGTTTGAAAAAAAATATTTGTATATACATATTCATGTTTAATGGTTAGATTATCAATGCACTCTTGAAAGGCAGCAATATGATATTTTGTTGATTTTTAACTTTCCCCATCAAACTTAGGTAGTTTGTTTAAATAATTCTCAAGCATGTCATGTAGCTTTCAACAAATTTTGAGTGGCCCATACCTTGCAACTACCCATGGTGTATTTGGCTTTCATTTATTTGTTAAAAAATAAAAATTGTAGCTTAGAGGAAAATTGGTTTGAAAATGGGAGAGAATGAGACTAGAAAGGGTGGTTACTTTCCAATGGCAGACAATGAAAAACCTACACTTGAAAAATCAACTAATGGTTCAATTTTATTTAAAGGAAGACTTGAAGAAAATCTTTTAGGAGATTGAATTTAGGTAAATATTCAAAATATTTAGATTCAAGAATATAATTCTTTCAATAAGAGGGACATTGAAGATGAAGAACCCACTTTACATCATATATTTCCTTCTCTCACCACTTTTTTGGATCATAATAAATTGGATTTTCTCTAGAGCTATGATTAAACCTAATATGTCTTCTTTCTGCCTCCATCTTGGAATAGTGGAGTCACATGGTGAATGAGAACTCTTAAATATTTCCTTTTAAACCATGAAGGATGCCATTTGATTCTTGTTCACCCTCAACAAGCAAAAACTTTTCATTTGTCACTTCCCAAGAAATATCAATTGGAATATCCGTTCTTGATGGTGATGCCAAAATGGATGTTGTTCCTTACTTTATCCCTAGCAAGCAAACTATGCCAAGGCACCTAATTGAGGTTTTATTTAAACTTCCCTACTTTAGGCTAATCTAAAATAATTCAATAGCTAGAGTGGGTAGATATCCTACTATAATGTAATTTGATAGATGGGCCTTTTTTTATTCAAAAGAAAAAACCCAAAAAAAATGTCAACATTGAGCACACACAATCATTTTGGCCCCCAAAGGGCATCTTCATTCTATACCATCAGACATAAAAAAGACTTTAACTCATACAAAAGAACAAAATTCTTCCACTTCAAGTACCAACAAGTAAGATTGAAGCTTCAAAGGTGTATTGCATGAAACACATGAAATAAAGACTTATTACATGAAACACATGAAAGTATACATTTCCTAAAAAACAATCAAATATGAACATATAAAACAAAATTATAATTCAAATATTCTTAAGATACAACTCATTTAATCACCACACTCATCATTACCTTTATGACTCCTAAGCACTTTAAGTTCTAGACCATTCACTTATAGCATTACTTAGCATCCAACATAATATTTTAGATTGAATTGAATGCAAATAGAATGAGTTTAAGTGAAGATTTAGTATGATAAAGATCAAGCCCATTACTTCCTTGTGAAACTGTTCTTTGATAATATCAGAAACATCATACATTATGAAAGAGAAACTACATTAAAATTGAAGAATACATGAGCAATTTAAAAATAAAACAAGAAAATACAAAATCATTTGAATCAGGTGATTAATCCTTCACAAGATTTCATGATTGTTTGGTGCTAGAACAAATAATAAATATCATTTTCATCAAGATGAGATCCTAGGAAAGAAATATAATTTTAGATCTAAGAAAATTTTGACTCTTCTCAAGACTTCTTTCTTAGATTAGATATGCCTTCATCCCTAATTGCATTTTAAAATTCCTAACTGCTTCCCATCCACATGGACTACTTCAAATGTCACATAGAAAGTTTAATTTTGGAACAATAAACTATAAGAGAATAATATCATCGCCATATCTTACATGCCACTAAATTCCTTTATGCTTTATTTTTTCATGGCTAGAAAACCCTTTCTTATTTCTTGAAGGCACAATTTATTTCTCTTTTGATATTGAATTCCTATGCGAATAACATGTAATCTTACTTGATTCCTCACTTGTAGGTTAAGACAATGCCAACATCTTGTATCTTATGTCAATGTATGTAAATTTAAATTTGGTGGTAGAGATTTATACAAAAGCTAAAATATCGAATCATAGAACAAAGCATTTGGATATTTTTGAGTTAAAAAATGGGCTTTGAAATAAAGAATGTAATTAAAAAAACAAGTTTAAAAGAACCAATATGAATCAAGATGATGATTACATCCCAAGGGTAAATATTTCTAGAGGGAGAAGAAGAAAACTACTTTTTAATTGTATTTTCAACTTATCTCCTTACATGTTTACTCAAATTTCTAGTGTGAGCATTCATGCTATTTTTCCTTAGTGCAGTATTGTTATTTGCTTTAGATAATTGCATTAACAAAATTTTCACCATTTACATTGCATTCACACCATATCATCATAACATCAGTAGCAATTATGTAGAAATAAAAGTAACATCTACTATGTAGCAGAATAGTAAAAGGAACATGGGAAAAACAAATGCACAAATGGAGACACCATGATTTGAATGAAAAACCCCACAAGAGGGGAAACCCTTCGAAGTTATTCTTCTTATTAGATTGTCATAAAATTTCTAGCAAAGAGAGAGTACAATACTCCAATTCACCAATCACAATATTATCTAGCAAAACTAACCAAACAATATCTGAGAGATGAGCTGAATAGAAAAATATACTTCATATCATAGTTTTCCAGCCTCCAATCAATGGTCAAAAAATGTGGTCAACTATTATCAAAATAATGGGTCACAACTGCATGGATCTAGTGATCGCCAGTGAGGCTCAAATCCTCTAGTTGCATGGAGAATCTTGTATGCGAGTGACTGCAACCAAAATTTCCTTGTTCCAATGATACGGCTACAAACCAGAAACCCTAATTTTCACATTTGAGCTCAAACCTTGCAATTTCGGACCTGTGTAAACCAATAACGTAATTCAACCTCAAACCCGTGCAAGCCAATCTAAAGAATAGTGAAGAAGAATATGCTTAATGATCATCTCCAAATGAGGTTCACTTGACTTGTCTTTATAGGCTTCCGAGAGTGTCCAATTTCTCTTTAGGGTCAACCTTTCCTTTTATGCACATGTGGGTTTCCATATTAAAAAGATATTTTTCCTTAACCAAATTAAATTCTTCCAAGGGCTAGGAGGGTTCTATCTTGATGAGCAAGGTTTTCTAAAGGAGGCAATTTGTCCTTGAGTTGTAAAATTAATGCTCCCTCTCAACTAAGGAGAAATTACCAAGTGCAACATATGTCCCATCTCAAATATCAAATTAACTTTCAACTCTTCTCATCTATTGAAAAGTCTCGAATCTAAAAGAACAAGAATTTGACATCATATGGGAGCTGAAGCTACCCTATAGAGCCACTGCTACTACCTAGAATCACTATTAGTGGGGATCCAATGCTACGACCTAGGAATCATCTGCGAGTAGGGTGATGATGTTATAACCTAAGAATCATCTGCCAACAAGGAGTTGATGCTATAACATGGGAATCATCTTCTAGCATGGATCCAATGCTAGAACCCAGGAATCATTTGCTAGTGGGGAGCCAATGCTACATTCCGAGAATCATCTACCAATGGGAAGTTGATGTTACAACGAGGGAATCATCTACCAGCAGGGAGTCAATACTACAACCCGAGAATAATTTTCCAGTAAGGAGCCAATTCCACAACCCATGAATTATATTCGAGCGAGGAGCCAATGCTACCACTCACGAATCATCTGTTAGCAGGGAGTTGATGCTACATTCTGGGAATCATCTGCTAGTGGGGAGCCAAAGCTACAACCCAAGAATCATCTACCATCGATGAGTCTATTCTATAACTCGAGAATCAACAGACAATAGGAGGGATTCCACTTACCTTATGAGGTAATGGTTGTGCACATCCCACAGTATGGTGATAATAGGAGGGATAACACTTACCAAAAATGGTAAAGGTCATGCCCATCCTATTATTTGTTGATCTTCCCAACTTGAACCTCAAGAGTGGGTGGTAGAATGCTTGCATCTCTAGCTTGAGTGGGATGCCACTTACCGTAAATGGTAAGGATTGCGCCTACCACAAGAATCCAACACCCATTAGCTAAATGGGTGGGAAAGATAGATGCCAACTGGGTTATACTTGTTCAAATCGAGAGGTCCGTCAACCCCAGGATGTCTAAGGCTCAATTCCTCGCCTTGGAAGCTCAAAAAAGCGTGAAGAGCATAGCTTAGTGTCCTCGATTAGCCCAAACCCTTACCTAATTGGGTCACATCCATCAATACATGTTTCTCTCATAAACATATCAAAGTGCTCATATTCGGTACCAATACAAACAATTCACTAAAGGGTTTATTCACATTGCTTTATCAGTAATTTTTAGCATCAATCCGAAGTTTTCTTCTTCATACAAGACATCAAAACAAATATTATGTTAGAACAAATACATGTCATAAAAGGATACAATATTCATCCATTCTCGCTCTCACGGAGGCATCAACCACAAGCCTAATCTTGTCTCATACAACAACATTGTCTTAATACATGAAGATATCTTTGTTCCATCTAGATACGAGATTATTTTCCAATGGGATCCCACTCTTGTTGTCATAATATATCATTGTTATATCGAGAACCTACTCAAATATATCTCCAAAGAGCTTCCTTAAGAGAACTGCCTCATAGCTAGATATGCTAGCAACAATGCACTCTACCTTGGTTGTGCTTAAAGCTGCAGACTTCTATTTCTTGCTCATCCAAGATACCATTGTAGATCCCAAGCTAAAGTATCACCCAAATATGTTTTTCCCGTCAATAACGTCTCTAGCCCAGTCAGCATCGGTGTATCCATATAGTCTCACATATTTAGAAGTCTATCTCAAACTAAGATTGATTGTCCCATGCAAGTAACTTAGAATGTGTTTGGCAGCAACCCAATGTGCATGAATGGGCTTGATCATGAATTGACTCAAAATGTTCATTAGAAAGCATATATTTAGACAAGTGCTCACAAGGAACATCAATGCTCCAATTAGGATGATACTTAGAAGGGTTAGCCAAGTCGGGTCCAATAACATATCCACATAACTTGTTGAAATTATTTTCCATTGGGGTAGCTAAGGACTTGCATCTAGTCATTCCAAATCTCACCAATAACTTTACTATATATTTTCCTTGAGAAATGAAGATTTCTTCGAGTCTCTACCAAACTTATAATCCCATAAAGTAATACATCATGTCAGTATCCTTCATATCAAACTCAGAGGCTAGCTCCCTCTTACACTCGATCATCAAAGGCTCACTACCTATCAAGACTAGATCATCAACATATAAAACTAAAATCAAACACATACCTTCGACCACTCATCACAGATGAGTATTTTAGCTAAAAAAATGGAAGTGCTCAAAATTAATTGAGGTCTAAATGACCGGGTAGAGTTCGTCACTAGGATTCCAATGGCATGAACGGTTTAAAATACTGACATCGTATGCAAAAGTTAGAGCCTCCGAAAGTTTGGTAAAAAAAGTCAAAGTCAAAGTTTTACTAGGGTTGGCTGGATGTCGAGTCAGCATGCAGAGAATATTCTCCAGTTTCAACTAGTGACACTGTGACAAGTGTCATCTTCAGATTCGTGAGTGTGGTTGTGTGCAAGGGAAATTGCCTAATTGGTCTCTCAGATGGAATTTTTTTTAATTTAATTAAATATTATTATATATAATGTTTATGTTATATTATATATATTTTTAAATTATATGTTATAATATCATTAATATATATTATATATTTTAAATATTAATTAAATACTAATTAACCCAAAGTCTGAACTAATTCAACGACATCAAAATATTTCAAATGGCACATTCAATTTTTAAGTTGGCAAAATTATAGAGGAGCAGAGGGAGGGGGATTGGAACCCACAACTTCCCCCACCCCACTCCAAAGACAAACCCTTAATCTACAGTTGCATTCGTTGTATGGAGGGCCGCAAAAACATTACTTAAACCATCATGTTGACCAACAGGGAGAGGGGGGAGCTAGCCCCCTCTCCATGCTACCTCAAATATGTGACCGAGGGCCAACGCTAAGGGCTTTTAGTGCCATAACTATGGTTAACTGCTAATTGAATCCCCGTTAACGATGTATTAAGTTGGCATAGATTTTGGAGGAGCCACAAAATCTAGAACTTCCACCAAATTTAGTGGACTTAACTGGAGTCTTTTAAGATTTGGTGGAGGAAATGTAGGAAAAATTGGTTTAAGTAAATTTAAGTGGGCAAAACAAAAAATTATAAAAATATAAAACCCAAAAATTTAGTAAATTTAGGTTTTATATGGATTTTATTTTAATTGTTAATTTATTTTAATTTAAGGAAGAGGCCCCTTTGTATTTTTTAGTTATAATGTTGCTTATATATAATACCATGAATGAGCATTACCTAAATGAGTGAAATCGCTTTCTGGGCTAGTGCGTTTCATTTTAACTCCGTAACTCAGCAAGTGCGTTTTTATCTTTGACTCGGTAGTTTTGATATCTGAAGCACTTCGTGGCTCATCAGAAGAATAGCGGTCCGGTGCAGTGGGTGGTCCGCATGATCAGCTAATGCGCTTCATTTTTAACTCTGCACTATTTTTTTATTTTATGCAATTAAGCTGGTGCGTTTCATCCTTGTCTCTGTAGTTTTACGATTTTCTGTAAATCAGCTAGGCCGTTTTATCTTTAACTCTGTTGTTTTAATATCTAAAGCACTTTCGTTTCAATATCTGAAGCACCTTGTTTTAACTCTGTTGTTTTAATATCTGAAGCACCTCGTTTTAATATCAGAATAATAGCAGTCCGGTGCAGTGGAAATTATGGAAGGAGAATGCCGAAGAGGACGAGGAGAAACACGTAGAGCAGGGAATACCAGCCGCGGTAGGGGTACCTCAAACGCTTCCTCCCTGTCCCGCAGTAATGCTCGGAGCAGAAGTAGAAGTAGGAGTGTGGATAGTGACAGGAGGAGGAGTATGGATAATGACAGGAGGAGGAGAAACAACAGTAGCAGTAGCAGTAGTGTAGATGGTAGGATCATTAGTTCCAATCACCCGAGTGATGATACTGACGTGAGCAGCATCAGGAGAAACAACAGTAGCAGTAGCAGTAGTGTAGATGGTAGGATCATTAGTTCCAATCACCCGAGTGATGATAGTGACGTGAGCAGCATCAGAAGACGGAGACCACTACCTGCTTCTTCATCTAATCCTGCAACTGTTACACAGCTGAATTACATCACAAGTAACGTAGCTGTTGCAACTGACAATGCGAGAACAGAAGCAGTACCTGCTGTTACTTGGGAACGAGTTGTACGTTCGCGCGAAAGAAGCGAAGAATTTAGATGGGAAAGAGAAGAAGAATTTACAGTTGTATCTACAGTAATACGACGTCGCGAAACAGGGGAACCAGTTGTACCTATAACAATACTACGTTCGCACGAAAGAAGAGAACCAGGTGTACCTATGACAATAATACGCGATGCTCAGTCCGTCCGACAGGCGGATGGAGCCGCCGTGCAGCAGTTGCCCTGCGTAATCATTTCTGAACAACATATCAATGATGATAATAATTCAATGTGCTCAATTTGCCTGGAGCAATACATAGTGGGAGAGGAGGCGCGGGTTATGCCATCTGGGCATATGTACCACGAGACGGAAATATTTAGATGGCTGGAACGACAACATACATGTCCTTTCTGTCGATTCGAAGATACATTAAAAAAATACATTAAAAAAATACATTAAAAAAATGTGTTCAACATGTTTTTTTAATGTATATTCAATTTTATCAATGTGGTTCTCCTCAAAAATATACATAATGGGTACTCGTTGGATATGGAATTTAATTACACATCCAAAAAAATGCCCATACTTGAAATTTGAGTAAACTTATAACGAGATAAGCCAAAAATACAATTAAAAAAAAATAGCTTTCTTCTCTTCCCTCCAAAATTCATAACTTTTATTTTATTATTTTAACTATGATTTTATTATTTTTTCCTTAGAATGACACTTTTAGTGAGAAATTTCCTCTAATGTATGAAATCTTTCTTGATATTTGATCAAGTTTCTTGTGATAAGATAGACTTCCTCTTCTTATCACCAATGGATCCTTTGATTTCCATTCTAAATATAATGTTTACAAATCCATATTGCGAAGAGAGACTCCCTCTCGATCCCATACTTTAATTATTTTCCTCTTCCTACATCACTATATCTTCTTTTGGTGCCTCTTTTGTTGGAAAGATCTTCCGGGACGCTTATTGGTAATATAGCCCATTAAGATCAGGACGACAAGCTGAGCATGGTGGTACCATTCAATTAATTGGGAAAAAAAAATTTGGCGGTCCCAATTTTTCATCAGGTCAGTGTATGGTAGCAACTAGAGCTCAAGCGATGGCCAATGAGAGGATGGACAAACTGGAAGAAAATGTGAATGAAATCCAAAATCAGCTTCGCAGACTAGATCTGGATAGAATGAATAGAGAGCTTAGCGGACTAAGTATCCAGCTACAGAAATTGCAGGAAAAAGGCAAGGAGGATTTTATGTCAAACGGCAAGGAGCAAGCCCACGAGGAGGGGTATAATGGCCATGAAGGCAATTACGGTGA
>APFE030929593.1:129806-159076 GCA_000404065.3 Pinus taeda | reverse complement strand
AGGATGTCCTCCAAAGCCAAGGACAATAGAATAAAATCTCTTGAAGATATCATTGTTGATTTAGGGCATGATCCTAATGATCCGACAGGTGTAAAAGCTCTCATAAAGAAGAAGGATGATGACCTCAATGCATTGAGGAAGAGGTTGAAGCTACCCCCCACTGAGCACCCTCAAATAGCTGAGCTTCAAAAGCAAAAACAGGTAGAGGACCAGCTAGACCTCTTACTGCAGCAAGATCAGAGGATCCGGGAATTGGAGAAAGAATTGGAAGCAGCAATACAGGACAAACAGGGAGAATCTTCCCAAGCTCCTCCAACTACTTCCACAACAGCAGCAACATCAGGGGCAACAGTGGCCCCCACAACAGAAGCAGCAGGTACATCAGCAGCCCAAGAGGACAATCCAAGTATAGAGGACCTGACCAAGGCTGTTAAAAAGATGGAACTCCAAGCCGATGAAATAAAGAAAACCAAGGAGAAGTTGGCAGAGCTGGAGTCCAAATATGACAAGTCCAAGATAATGGTGGCGGAGCAGGGCAGAGAAATAAAGGCCCTCAAGGAAAAAATAAAGGCCCTAGAAAAAGAACTGAATCTGGAAACGACCATGGCCGAAATAAAAAGGATCTTATGGGCCAAAATAAGCAAATCCATCACACAACAATGGAAATCAATAAAAACAATACATCAGCAGATGGAATTGCTAGGCCAAGCACACATAGAAATCAATAAGGCTAAAGCAGTGCTGGGAAATAGGCCAGAACAGGCCAATAGAATGGTAGACTTCCTGAACAGGCATGAGCAGGAGGAACTGGCAGCCATGGGTATTCCCAACAGAACAGAAGCCGTTCTCCTTGCCAAGAAAGTGACCACTCTCAGAAGTTATGTACAATCTGTGGAGAGGAAGTGTTATGAGATAACAACATATGTGGAGGAATTTAAGGTCAAGATGGCAGAACTGCAAGCAAAAGGCTTGCCCAGCCTCTTGACTAGTGCAGGAAAATTGGTCTCCCAGGAGCAGTTTGCCAACAGAATGGTAACATACATTGAGAATCAGATTACTGCATCTGGCAGTACATCTGAACAAACAGGGCCGCCCTCAGGACAGAGTTTATATGATAAATTGGGAGGCCTATTCTTTATTGAAAATGAAGTGAACCACCTTTTTGAGACTCCTAATTTCTTCAAATATACAGAGGCTGATGAGACCTTAATAAAGATTAGGAGGCATCAGATGCCTAAGGAAGACTGGTGGCAATCAATGCTTCAAATTCTACCACGGTAGCTCCAGCTGTCCACTCACTGCCAGCTCCAGGTCAATAGAAGACAAACAGAAGGATAAAGTGAGCATTAAAAGCATCTGAATGCTGACATAGCATGTAGACTATGATTTCTAGCCAAAGGATAAAGAAAATGCGCAAATTTTTGGCGGTGTACCATTAGCCAACTCCAAGAGCCACCAAGTCAGCAGTCTCTGACTATTTTCTGACAGCTAAGGGACTAAAAGTAATCACATCATTCACTCTCTCAACGGCTGCACTCCAGCAGTTGGTTGAGCATTTATGAAACATTTATTCTCCATTCAGATATTTTCTTATGTAAATTTTGTATATATACTCCCCTTAGTAACGCATAAGGGGTTGGAAATTTCTACTCTGAGGCATGTATACTCTGTACTTTCAGAAAGTTTAATAAAAGAGCAAATTCAACTCAGTGATTTCCTGGAACTCTGGTGTCATGTTGATGATCTTAGTGCTGTTGCAGAATCCCTGTGTTGTATGGTGGAATGATATGTTTCTTTAAACTTTGTTCTGTTTCTCTATGTTATTACATTTTCATGTTTCTTTCATATCTGGAAATAAAGAAAAAGAATAGTTCAGGATATGTCTCTCCGCACCCTGTGCTCAATCTTATATTGCTGTAAATGTTTTCTTCAGGATTAAAATAAACCTGAATTCTTAAATGCTCATGTTATATTTAGTTCCATGTTGTGAATGTTATCTAGAAATTCTTAAATGCTTCCAGGTAACAATTTGCTTTCTTTTTCATCTCAGTTCATAGAAAGATTCTTAATTGCCTTCCTTATACTGAACATATCATACCCAACCTCAATATCAAGTCATTATTCCTCAGACAATTATCTTGCTCTGCAGCTTTCATTTACAAGTATCAACACAGCACACCAAACCAAAGGACCACTGACTCCATTGCCCAATGGCAAGAAAGATTCTGGTAAGAGCATACACGTTTTGACTAAACCTTTCCAACCAAACATTTAAACCAAAAATTAAGCTTCACATCTAGCCTAAAATACAATCAGAACAGAGATATATCTTAAAGAGAGAGCCCTCTCTGATTACAGTTCGGCTAGAAGCTGTAATCCAAGACTGGTTAGTGGTTACCCCGGCCGTATTCCCTTAGAGTCAAAGGGAACAACCTGGGTGTTAACACGGAGGAGACTTTTTTTTGAGTGCTTTGTTCAAGGGCGACACGACTCACTCTAGTTGCCAATAGTAGATGGAAATATTGTCCCGTTCCCTCTCTTTTTGAAATATTTAATTTTTTTGTGTTTTTTTGTTAAGCTCAAAAAAGAATAAAAAAATGCTATGGTATAGTGGAAAGAACGAGTATCGATGAAACAGATGATCTAGTTCCTGGGAGGGGAACATTCCTATGCTCAATGCAGGGAGGCGAAAACTGGTCGGTGACACTCAAAGGTATGTTCTTTCCACGGGTCAAGGTGTGTCAAGTTGCAGAAGTCAAGGGTATGCAAGGTTGATTTTTGCAGTCATCATGGTCAAAAGTTGTCTTAAACATGAGTCCAAGTGAAGCCGGCTCTAGGCCAAAAGGTGCAAATGGTCAATATGCAATGCAGCAGTACAACTCAACACAAAGGAGCCTCTAGGGTATAAGGCCAAAACAAAGCGAAGTTGCTAAGAGGAATGAGTCTTCAATGCATAAGTCATGGCAGGACTACAGAGGACTCCTAACCCTACTCAAATTGAAGTAGCATGGGCAACAAATGTCAGTGAGGTGCTAACTACGATGCCCATGTAAAGGATGGCTCTAACATCGTGTCATGATTTAAAAAATCAGTGAGTGAAGATGGCTTACGAACCATAACGCGATGGGATCGACCCTATGGTAGACGTATTGACTGATGGAGGCTAGTATGCATAATGCAACGGAAAATTGATGTCCCTAACCTATATGCCAGTGAAAAAACGATACCTGCCATAACGGGTCAGCAGTCATGGAACCGTCTCGAAAAAGTCGAAAATGTCGAAAATGTCCTGAAAAGAAAACCAATCTCGACACTCCAATCTTCCAAGTTAAAAGTCACATGAAACCAAACAAAATTAAATTTAGAAAAAAATTTGCATTTTCAAAACTTATAAAAAGGATTTTGGACTCACCATTGTTACCGTTTGAGTTGGAGAGCAAATATTTGGAGCAAAAGGAGCAAATTCTTCGTGCGTCAATTTCAACCATTCAAATTCCACAAAATCTTCCAGGTAACCCTTACACTTAGCTTGCAATTCATTTTGATTAGTTTTAAGTTTTTCCATTGATGTTTCATCGTTGAATTATTGATCAAAATTTCGCCGCGGCGTATACGCGGGTTGATAATATAAAACCCGTGTACACGCGGGCCCTATACGCGACTGTGTATACAGTAACCTGCGTATACGCTGTGAGCTAATTTAAATGAAAACTAATGGTTGAAACTCCAATTTCTTCTCAGGATGTCGATCACATGGCATGAAAGGGAACATGCAACAGTTGATAATGAGGTTATGAATGATCCTCAAGCCTTGGATGCTTTACGAGGATGCGGCTTGCTCAAATTTTTCAAACTGCCGAACATGAAAGCCAATGTGCAACTACTTGAAATGCTCATTGACTATTGGAATGTCGATGAGGAAGCCTTCATGATTGATCAGATGCCACTCAGAGTGGAAGTGGAGGACATATATTTTATCACGGGCCTTTCCCGAAGGGGAGAGGTAGTACAGTCCCGAGGCAGGACACGGAGTAGCCTCACTATAGAGGACTATGTACAGATATACTGCCCAAGACATCCCAAGAAAGTTTGGAGCCAGATCTCCATTGCACATGTGGAGAGTTTATCACTAAGGATCATCCTGTTCACTATAGCTCGAGTGAATGGATCATCCTCAATGCATCAGGCATCACGGCTCAACATGAGCATGGCAGTGGATTGTCTCACTACAGTGTTTGACTGGTGTACTCCTCTTCTGGCCAGCATGAAGAGCCAGCTTACTTCAATTAAGAGGGGACAGACAAAAAACTTCGGCTACGGGACTATTCTGTGCACCTTCTTCTTTGAGAGGATTCCCGCACTCCGACACAGGGTAGCAGTTTCCATCAGCACCCCACGCGATCCGCGCATGGGCCGGTGGGCTGATATGATGAAACGTCTGGGGGTGGGGAGGTTCCTAGGACTGCATTCGAAAATGATTTCTTCACCTGGTGGGATCAGAAAATCATCACCGTAGACGACTACCCCTATGACGGGCTGGACTTCTGAGGAGATCCTGACCTAGCTTTACCGCCAGATGCAGCGTGGGGTGAGATCGGTAAGATTTTTTATTTTATGATTTTTTTTTGGATTTTTCAAATATAATGATGCATTTTGAAAAATATTTTTTGATGAGATTCAAATGAATAATATGATGATCATGATCCAGATATTGGGCCAGTGCGACCAGATGGACTCCCACGGCACAGACGACGCGGCCGAGGAGCCGAAGAGGCAGCTGCTTTGACGGAGAGGACTCTACACAACGTCCAGCGACACCTGACGAGACTGAGTTGTCGAGTACTGATGGCTGCTATAGAGGACCTTCCAGAGGATATGCAGCGTCATGTGGTTGGCATGCCACGTGACTGGGTTCGCACTTTTCGGCGTGTAGCCAATGCAATAGCTAACTACTTGGCCGCTCATCCTGAGGCGGGGCATTAGATATGCCGGATATGATTATGGGCATTTGAGTCCCAATTTTGTATATTTTTTGGACTACATATGTACATTCGAGACACTTTTATGATGATATATATATCTATACAGTTGACTTTTTGATGCTTTGATTTTATGATGAATGATTGATGTGTCAGTCTAATGCTTGATTAGCGATAGAATCAGCTAACCAATTATGAGATCTTGGAATATGCAAATAATTAATATAAATAAATGATCTTTGCAACAACCTCACTCTTAAATACTGGCGATATAAACATGGATCCCTTACCCGATAAATTTTATTTAATTGAGACACTATCAATTGAGAATCGAGATACACTACTAACGAGTCGATCCCATAAGAGATTGCCTCGGATAGTAAATTAATGACAGCAGTATACTCAGCCATATTATTCGAAGCAAGACCAATGCATACGCCTCTTGATACCATCAATTGACCAGTTGGATAATAAAGTACCCAAGCTACGGAAGCGAGATTCCGAGTGTGCCGACTAGCACCATCGGCAAACCCAAAATATACCAAGTCATCCATCAACACCTGCAACAACAGACCAAAAAGTGTTGACATCACAAAACTCTTGATGATATATGTACAAATATACATAATATAAAAAGAAGCCATTGCCTAACTTCTACTTAAGCAAAGTACTTCTTTAGGTAGAGCCTGTTTCGGGGCTCTGCCAGCTTGTTTCCCTCAAAATCGATTAACTCATATGACCCTTTTTCTAAAACTCGTTTAATAATGAAAGGACCGTACCACATAGGCTTAAACTTGCTTGCCCCCAAGGCGTCTTTATCTTGGTCATAGACCAAGACAAGGTCACCTTCAGAAAATACTCGAGGACGAATAGATTTATCATACTACATTTTTACCCTTTTCTTATGGGCCTCATTCATCGTGGCGGCACATCTCAACACTGCTCATCGAGATGTTCCAAGTGAAGGAGGCACTCTTCGAGACTCGAAGTCTCTGGAAGAAGCTCTACAGCTAACTTGAGAGCTGGAATTTCACATTCGATCGGAAAGATAGATTCCATCCCGTAAACTAACTGAAAAGGCATAAAACCATTAGCAGTCTTTACGGAGGTCCGGTATGCCCAAAGAGCCGAATACAACATGACATGCCAATTGGACCGATTTTTGTCGATTTTCCATTGGAGTATCGTCTTAAGAGTTTTATTAACTGCCTCGACCTGTCCATTGGCCTGAGAATAATAAGGAGATAAATGATCTTGATGGAAACCTAATTTAAGAGCTAATTCAGACATGAGTTGATTCTAGAAGTGACTGCCATGATCAGTGACAATCTCTCTTGGGACACCGAATCTTGAGATAACCTGATTGAAGAGAAACAAAGCTGCCGTGTCACTATCGTTTTTATAAGTGGGCATGGCTTCGGGCACTTCGTAAAGTAGTCTACAGCCACAATAATGTACTTGTTATTCGCTGCTAAAGGCGGATTACAAGTTGTAAAATCAATACCCCACTTAGTAAAAGGGCCAACAGTGACAATGGGAAAAAGAGGAGCTGGATGATCATGCATCTTTCGAGTAAAGATCTGATAAGGGTGGCAACGTTTGACCGCTTCCACATAGTCTTTAAAAAGTGAAGGCCAAAAATAGCCGGCACGTAAGATGCACTGGGTTGTGGCAAGCCCTGATAGATGACCACCACAAGCTCCATTGTGGCAATCAATAAGCACAGACTCTGCTTCCTCTAAGATTAAACAACGCCAAAGGATTGAATCAACCCCTCGACGGTATAAGTTATCACCAATGATAACATAGTTCTTATCCATGTGACGTAATTTATGGTGTTCATCCTTGGAGAAAGTGGAGGGAAACTTTGAAGTCTGGAGATAGACAATGATATCTCCATACCAAGGGTCGAGTGAAGAGATGAGGAATAAATGTTCGTTGGGAAAACTTTCCTCACAAATAATATCCTCTCCACAAGGCAGCTCAGAAATTAGCTCAGCGAAAACCATGGATTTATTAGACTTGGCTGACAAGAATTCGAGATCAAATTCTTGCAAGATGACGATCCATCTATTATATTTTCCCCCAGTCACTCACCTATTGAGGACAAACTGAAATGGATTGACCGCTGCTAAGACAAAAATTTTGCATAGCAAGATGTAATGACGGAGCCGTTGGACAGCATGGACAGCTGCCAAGGCCAACTTCTCAACTGGAGAATAGTGAAGTTCAGGGCCTATTAAGCCTCGACTCAAATAATAAATCACGTGCTCAATGAGAGCATCGTCCTCCTGAACCAGAACCATACCAATGGTTGATTCTACTACTGCGAGATATAAAAGGAAGTCTCTGCCATAATCCGGTGGACTCAAAAGCGAGGTAGAGACTAATGCTTTTTTCAAAGCATCAAACGATCGTTGCGCAAATTCGTCCCATACAAATGGAACTTCTTTCCGTAACAACTGCATGAACCCTTTAGTGATCTCGGCATAGTTTGTTATAAACCGCCTTAAGAAATTAGCCTTCCCTTGAAGACTTTGAAGTTGACGAATTGAGGACGGGGGAGGCAACAAAACTATTGCCTCAACCTTGAAGGGATCAACCCGAATCCCTTCATTTGACAGAATGAACCCTAACAACCAACCGAACGTAACCGCGAAAATGCACTTGTTGGGATTCAACCGGATTTTATAAAAACGACATCGTTCGAAAACCATTCGAAGGTGGCTAGGGTGATCAGTTCTCTTTCAAGAACGAGCAACGAGATCATCTAAGTATGCTTTGATGACATGCTTGATGTCGTGGAAAGCATATGACATGGCCCGCTGAAAGGTGGCTCCAGCATTTTTAAGACCAAAAGGCATCTTTCTATATGCAAAGGTACCCCAGGGACATATAAAGTCTCCCTTATGTTGGTCTTCAGGACGGATAGAAATTTGATTATAACCAGAGCATCCATCCATGAAGGAAAAAACCTCATTACCCGCACACTCGTTAATAATCTGATCAATAAATGGCGTGGGGTAATTATCCTTAGGACAAGCCTTGTTTAGGTCCCTAAAATCGATGCATACTCGGATTGTTCCTTGCTTTTTATCTACTGGGACTAGATTAGAAACCCAATAAGTAAGAGGAACAGGGTATATAAAACCCACCTTTAGCAGCTTCTCCACTTCTATTTTGATAGCTGCTGCTTTCCTAGGGTTGACCGGCCGAAGCCTTTGACGGACAGGTTTGGCGTTTTCATACGTCTTGATCTCATGTTGAACTATAGATGGGTCAATGTCAGGCATTTCCTCATAAGACCAAGCAAATACATCTTGAAATTCTTTGAACAGGTTGGTATAAATTTGAGTTTCTTCATGGGAACACTCAATTCTGATGAAGAGGTTCTCTATCGTGTTAGGGTCCCTAGATATGTTTATAGGTGTTGTTTTTAAAATCACCGACATATTACCTTCGGCACGAACGTGTGCTGGAGCCAAAGGGTTTGACACCGTACAAACATCACTACAACAGAGCTCGGAGAATCTAGATTCTACCTCCTGCAATGGAGGAAGAAAGTATGAACGATGGTGTAAATCTTCCCAAGGTCAATCTATACCCATCATTGCTTCAAGAATTGCTTCTTCCGATGGTAAAACTGAATCCAAGCAGTCCAAAGCAGAGGTGGAGTCAAGGCTCCAAGCGGGGGCCACATCACCATCTAACTCCTCTTTTGAAAAAGGAGTAGAATGGTCTTCTGCAGAGTTCACGATAGATTGATATCTAAGCTCAGCTGCAGATATAGGGAATTCCATTCCATTCTCTTGTCCTTCAACTAATGTGGTCATAGGTGAAGGCAAGGCCCAGGGGTATGAAAAATAATGAGTTCGAAAGAACCCATCTCGAGAAAACTCCCTAGATGATGAAATAGCATTGATTTTTGCGATAGGAAAGGGAAACTCAAAGGTACCCATCAACAAGGAATACATCCCTAATCCTAGATTCTCAGTAGGCGGATGAGGGTCATCCACTAAAGGAACAGTAGAGTCAGAAGTTGCTTGAGGATCAACTGGAGAATAGTCTAATTGGTCCACCTTTACGATTTTCCCCTCATGAGGAAAGCAAATGACACGAAACATAGTCGACAAAACGGCGTCCATTTCATATACCCAGTTCCTTCCTAGGAGGATATTATAATCTAGGTTAGCATCGACGACTTCCACTTCAATATTAACGACCTTCCCCCCCAACACATATAGGAAAGGTCAGGATAATCCCATGCAGATTATGAGAATGACCATCGAATGCAGTCAAGATGGTAGGTGAAGGAACGGCCGAAGGCGATCCAATGGCCTTCCAACATGACATCGACATAACGCACGTGGAAGCCCCCTCATCAATAACGGTTTGAAAAATGTTGATTTTCCGGTATGTAGACTTTACTTGAAAAGCCATGTGATGAGGGAGTCGCTTTTTGACATTTAACATGTCAAAAGTGAGCACTAAAGAATTAGCCGAATCTACTGCCCCAATTGCGGAAAGTAAAGAACTTCTCTGAGCCGGACACGACTAGAGAACCTCTAAAGCGGACATAGCGCATGGACTCTAAGCCAGATCCTCCACAATGGAGTAATTCTGGGCGGCCCTAGCATTAGGATTAATCGTCGCGCGTTTAGCGGAACCTTTTGGTATCTGTGGTATAGTCTCAACAGGGGGTCGCTCAATATGAAGGTAAGTACTTCGGGGAACAGCCTTATCCTTGGAAGTTTCAGCTTCATCGTAATCACATGACCGAGTAGCCACATGGACGTTAGAACCCATCATGAAAACATTCGAAGATTTTTCCCCTTCCTGGTTGCCCCCTGCGGATGTTCCAGGGTTTGAACTCGCGCCAGCAAGAAGTTGCTACCCTTGGGGAAAAGGGTTAGTTAATACAACTTGGGAACTGAAGTCCCTTGCTGCCCTAACAAGTGCTGAGCATCTTCAATCTTGGGGCAAAGATGAGTTAAATGGTCTCCACCAGCATAACTTGCATGGAAACTTAACTTTCTTTTTCGACTCATTTCTACCCCCACCAACATTATTGTCGGATTTGTTTGCATCAGGCTTCCCATCCTGGTTCTTTTTCTTACCTCGTCCTTTCTTTTTCCCATTGGAATTTTGACTTCCTTTGGGATTATCTGATTGGACGGCATTAATGGAAGAATTTTGGGAAGTGGAAGGATTAGACGATGTGACTTGGTTGTTAGAAGCAGTTTGTAAAGACAACTGCTACAATTGATTCAACAAGTTCACCGTATTTGTGTCTACTGACCCAAAAATACCATCCGCGTGGGGACCTGGCTTCGGCTTAGCTACATCAACCTTAGACCCAGGAGCATCTGGCAAGTACTTTTGTAGGATCCCAGACTGAGAGTAGATCAGTTCTAATTGCTGGGCCCTAAAAATGGCTTGCTCCTTGGAATAGACCCCCGACATGGAGACGTCCTTAGAGATCTCAGGTATCAAAGACTTCAAGAACCACTCGAGATGGTACTTCGAAGGGATTTCGGCTTTAATGAGCCTCTTGCTCTGTCTCCATTACTGAATGTGATCGGAAATGTGAGTTGCCCTATCCTGATGAAAAGTAGCCAGTAGTTCGGTTCCGGCATCATACCAGACGGGCAACTGAAAATGGTTCAAGAAAATATTGGCTAAGTCAGCGAATGATGTAAAGCTGCCCCCAGGAAACTCTATATACCACTTAGCCACGTTGCCAGTTAAGGTGCGTTGAAATAATCTCAACCTAGCCGAGTCGTCGATCAGGGAGTTCGATGAGCACCATAAGTGGAATGTGGTTACGTGGTCGCCCGGATCCTCACCACTTTTCCCTTCAAATTTTGAAATATCCGAAGGGAGTTTAGTTGGGACCGGAGGCTAGGCCGGATTATACTTGATTGGGTCGTTATTTAACTTAGTGAGGTCTGGCAAGTTTCACGTTGCCAGAAACGGAAGTCTAGGCGGAGCTTGGGGATTCCACCCTGACTCGGCGGCACTCCCGAAGCTCTGAAAAGATTGGCCTGGATTTTAGAAGGCACTAGGCTGCCCGAAGTAACCAGTAGAACCCACTGAGCCAAAAGGAAAGCCTTGTGACCCAAAAAAACTCAGAGTTTGACCAACTCCGGTCGTATATCCACCATACCCAGCAAAGTTTCCTCCTAAAGGACTGTAAGGAGTTGACAACCCCTGATATGGATTCCAAGACGAAGTTAGGGGAGGAATGCTTTGGAACGAACTAACCGTGGTATACGGCCTATTCCCATAGTGGCCGAAGAATGGATTCCCAGTTCTGGCACTACTAAGCCCAGGGTTATTCCAACCTTGGAAAGGATTGCTGCTTTGTCCTACCGAAGAAAAAGGCATTATTCCTATCGTAGAGTTGGAATGTGGTATATGACCATTTCCGAATGGAAAACCTTGGAACGAAGCTGACCTACTCATCATGGAAGTGGCAGCCTCGAATGGAGCTGAAGGAATGCCCTGTGAATGGGCGCCAAATGGCAAGTACCCAGAACCGAAAGAATTTGTTTGGGAACTTCCACTAGTGGACGGAATGGAGGTAGACCCAACAAAAGTCGTGCTAGCAAAAGATCCGAATAAAGAGACAGAGGGGATGGAAATAGTTCCACCTCCTTGTACATATATACGAGTCTGTACAGTCGTAGCACTAGTAGAAGCCATGGTTCCAGTAGTGGTGATCGAAGGTAAGCGCGTAGCGTAACATGGACTTGATGGCCTATGCGACGGAGTCCCAACGTATTGCAATACGTGTGGATGACTTGATGGTAGGGGAGAATTAGGAGCCACTAACGACTCTGAAAGTTCTTCTACCTCAATACTATACTCCGCTTGTAAGCAAACTTGAGAAGGAACTGGTGTGTTCCTTTCTTGTTCTACGAAATTACCAGGCCATGCTTCAATACTATTTCCCCCGAGGGGAGGATCAATCCCCAATGCGTCAATTGCAGTGGGACGAAACCCACCGGTATTATTACCTCTGTGCCTTCTCGGAGAAGGCTATAAACTTGGTGGCAAGAGACCACGAAGTCTTCAAGACTGTTTGGGAGATCGGTCAGCCACTTTGAATTATTTGTTTAAAATCTAACTAAAGACTCAAAAAATTTAAAGCTAGGCCAACTAAGAGCACAGAGCACCCACTATAAAGTCCCTAAAGATACAGCCAGTCAAAACAACTTCCAAGTATTTCCACTCCGGGTGATTAGGACCGGACACCAAAATACGAGAAAGTGGAAAATAAAGGGCCTTTCGAAGATATTCTGGAATGATGAGGGCCCAGGCCTATCAGCGAAGGTATCAGAGGAAGTTATGCTGACCTCCTAACAACAGTCTGCGTCGGTGCAAGCCCCCAAGCTTCACAAGGGTGCCCTCCAGTAGTGTTGTTGAGAGTGATACAACGTCAACCTCAGGTGCCACGGGATTCCCCTCCGCAGCCACCTATGTAGTTTCCTAGGAGTGGCAACTAAGGATACCAACTCGTCATAGAATTCAGGCGGAATAGTCGTGAGGTAAGTTCGGACAAGTAGGAGAGGGGGTATCTCTCTTCCCTGTCTTCACAGACCCTCGTGCTTAACTCCCAGATGTGGAGCTTTCCTGGTCTTCCTAACGCTATTGGATTTTCTCTCATTAATCAGACTCCTATGTTTTGACGTTTAATATGGCCTTGGAGAGTTAACTCTCCACTCACCTAATCCAAGGCCCTAAAATCCTAGAACTTGTTTGTGTATTTAACTTAAAAGAAAAAGTTCTAGTTGATTTTATTTAGCGCTTGATTTTAAGGGTTGTTATTTAAGTCAAAGGATGATGGAAGTGAAACTAGTGGTGTTTTTTTCGACACAAAAGAAATTAATAAAACTTAACTATATGCGTATGCACTTTGTCATTGTTTTTCGACGAAAAGTAATCTCTACAGGGTTCGAAAGGAAACTTCTACTGAAACAAACTTTTCTTTTCTTTTATTTTCATTCACACTTCAGACTCAAAAGTTAACAAAACTATTTTATGCCTAAAGAGATGCAAATCTATCCTAATGCAACACTAAATGCTTGATGCAAGATTGAAAACTACTCTAACAAGAAATGAGAGTTGTTTTGATTATCAAATTTTCTTTCGCCACTTACAATATTTAGATGGAATATGAGATACTACAATTCATTTCGTCTAAATACTAAAAGAAAAACTCAAGATAACATAAAACACTTTCATTCACCAAAAGGAAACTAAATGAAAAGAAAGTTCAAGAAAGCAAAACAAAAGCTTTTCAAAAAGTTCACTTCAAAGTAGCAACAAAAAAGTCCTTTTGAAAATGCTCTCAACAAAAACTGACACTTTGCGATTGAAACAACAAGCCAGAAACGCTTTTTGCAAGTTGACACCCTACAAAGAATGAAAACTCAACAAAAAACAAATGTGTTTAAAAAGGATTTTTAACAATCGAAGGCAGCAAGGAAAGCTTTGGTAACAAAGACCGAAAAGTACCAAAAAGACAATTTCAAGAAAGTATCAAATGACAACTTTGATGAAACAAAGAAGTAAATGGTCATAAAAATCGATTTCGTTAAGTAAACAAAAAGTCACCAAAAAGCAAAGTTGAACACAAAGATTGATAACAATCTTTCTGCTCTGATAACTCAAAGCAGCCAAGATTTCAATCAAGAAATATTGCGTGTTTTTTAGCAAAAAGATGATGACGCTTGCAAACACAAAACAAGACCAAAACTCCTTATAATTAGAGATAAATCAGAGTAAGGATGCTTGTTGTAACACAAAGAAATGATACTGACAAAAATGACTATTCCAAACTGACTGAAAGCACCAGAAAAACTTCAGAGACACAAAAAATTTATAAATCCTGAAAGTTGCCAGATATACGCGACTGTACTTAGTGCAGGCTGCATGTATATGCGACTGTTTCTGAGGAAACCTGCGTATACGCGGGTTTACTTCAGACAACAAGTGTTTATACACTTCTGTAACTAAATGAAACAACGTATATATAATATTTCAAGAAAAATAAAAAACAAACTCAAGAAATTGGTAAAACTCAAAAGTCAAGAACAGACCAGACAGGAACAATAAACTGGCAAGCAACTGAGCCCTGATAGGCTCGAAAAACACCCAAACTAGGAACAACAAGAGTGTTTTCCCCAGTGGAGTCACCAATTCTGTTGAGGGATTTTATCCCCTAGGGCTTTTGGGTGAAACTCTAGCAGACTGAAGGTTGTCTAAACAAAGAAACATGCACACACACAGCCATTATGCTATAAAAAGCTAATTCTAAAGTAAGAAGGACGTACCTCAGGTCCTACATTCGGGTAGTTCCTCAAGGGTACAAACCCTTCTTCACGTCCCTTTCGCTCCTTTGCCCTGCAAAACCAACAATTCCAAAGAATGCAACAATATATGGAGAAAGATTTATACAAAAATCATCTTTATGTTATACAAGAAGGAAGTTATTTATAAACTTTTAAACATCCATTCATACATGAAATTCAAACATGAACATCATAAACATAAATAAGAAGCATATCGGGAATCAAGACGTGTTTCTTTATTAAAGACAAATAGAAAGTACAAAAAGAGTAATATCACTTGAGCAACCTTTGCAGGCTCCAAGCTCAGCCTCCTTCTGGATCTATCCTGCCTCAAGCCTCTAGCATATCTCCTTCCAAGACTCACTCCATGATGCCATAACTAAGGGATGAACACCGAATCACAAGGAAACAAGGGTTTCCTGTACAAGTGGGGGAAGTGCAGAAGGCACAAGGGTCTTCAGACCTGATCAGGGGGAAAATCTCAGTATAGTAACCTTTCTCTCTCTTCTCTCCTCCCTTAGGCCTTCCCTTTGATGTCTTTTTATACCAATTCCAAAGTAGTTTTTTAGTTAGGAATTGGTTGGGGACAGTTGAGGCCACGGGCACTAACAGGTGATCAGCAGGTAAAACCCGTGATCTCTACCCGAAAATAAGGAGTTTTATATTTTTTAAGTGTTTTAATACATATACTCGGGTTGGGTATATATGAACTCGCGTATACACACGTTTAACTCAGGGCAATGTCGCGTACAAGAAATAAAACATTGTTTTTTAGATTTTGGACTAGGTCTGGAAGGAAGGGTTGCCCTAGGCCATGAGTGCAGCATCACAAACCATAATAGTGAGATTTGGAGCTATAACAGTGAGCACTTCTTATCCAATATTGCACTAATTTTGAGCTTCACCTCCATAATGACTAGGAATTGAATTTTTTCTTCTATAGATTTCTTATATTTCTCATGCCATTTCCCCTGAGGTGAAGCTTTGCAATGGAAAGTTGGTGACTGTAACAACATCCACCAAAGGTTTTTATAGTGTTGGAAAGTAGCTTGTTCAAAGTCATGCACTTGTTAACTTGCTACAGAAGTTGAGCAGGGCTTTTGCAAATGTGAGTATCTTTAACATCCAAACTATACTTCTATTTCACCTTATATTATTCAATTGCTTACAAGATGCCTTCTCTCATGTTTAAGAAATTGACATCACTGTTTAATTTTTGGGCATCGATCTTCTCTTTATGGGATTGATATTCTAAATGTTTTAATTTCCTTCTAGCTATTAAGGATTTAAGAAATTATAATGATTTTGGATTTTGAAATAGTTTGTTGTGTTGATAAAAGCTGAGGCTTGGACATATTTGTTGTAGACGCTTTCTTCATGGGCTACATCATGTGTTGAAGAGGTTGCTTCAACTGGACCAGGCATTCGCTTTTTTCAGCTTTATGTAAGTTTATAATTTCCACCCATATGATTGTCTTCCCATGTTTTCTGAGATGTATTTGAGTTCATATCCATCCAATTGTATTAGAGGCTCCTAAACCATTGGTAAGAACAGTTATATTGTGTTGGGTTTACTAAATGTGGATGTATGAGTGGTGTTAAAATTTAGATGTCATTGCTGGTAGGTTTACAAGAATAGTAATGTTGTTTCACAACTTGTTAGAAGAGCAGAGAGGGCTGGTTTTAAGGCAATTTCGCTGACTGTGGACACACCTCGACTTGGGCGGAGGGAGTCTGACATTAGAAATAGGTAGTGAAAATTCATTCTATTTTAGATTTGCTCACAGGACTAGGTAGACACGTGGGATAAATCTTATATTAAGAGTATACTCCTCTTTAACGTTATGAGTTTGTACCCATGTTTTAACACTTTCTCAACTCTCAATCAAAATCAGAACATTGTGGAATTCTTTTAGGATTACAAGCGACGCTAGGGTTAGAAAAATCATTTAGCACCTATAATGTATCAAACTTAAAATAAGTCAGAAGTCTCCATTTTATCTGTGATTCCTATTTGTTCATCCCTTATCTGAAACTGAGGTATCTAATGTTCTGAAAAGTCTCATTGTGATATCCACTAACAGAAGGCACGGGTCTAAAAATTGTTTAGTTTGAGTTTGTGAGAAGGATGTGAAATGGTTCAATTTGTTTCTACATGGTTATTTTTTAATTTTCTTATAAAGATAGCCCTTCAATTTCTTGCGTATTATGAGTTTCTAATGGATTCTACAATCTCCACTATTTAGCTACGATACCTTCAGCTAATACATATTCATTTGAAAAATATGTACCTTCAGCTCCCGTATCTATTTTTTCACCAACTTTATGACTGCAATTAGATTAGATAAACATTGAATAGCTATAATTTTCAATTTTAGTCACCCTGTCTTGGGCCAAACTTTTGAACATTATGGCACCTCTTTCATTACAAGCATCATAGGAATTGACATTATGACAAAGATTTTGGTTAATGTTGTATGTATCAGGCTCCGCCCCTGTATATTGGTTGATGTAACAAAGGTGGATCTGAGTAGCACTATATTGGGATTCAAGATATCAATGCCTATTATGATTGATCCAACTTCCATGCAAAAGATGGCTCATCCCGAAGGTATCCATTAGATTATTGTATTACAGTTAACATCCTATTTTGATGCATATATTTTTTGAAAGTGAATCCATCATCTTTTACAAGACAGTATGCTACTACAAGAGCTGCTGGAACTATAATGGTTTGGGCATCGGTCTTCTCTTTGTGGGATCAATCTTCTAAATGTTTTAATTTCCTTCTAGATATTAAGGATTTAAGAAATTATAATGATTTTGGATGTTGAAATAGTTTGTTGTGTTGATAAAAATTGAGGCTTGGACATATTTTTTGTGGATGCTTTCTTCATGGGCTACATCAAGCGTTGAAGAGGTTGCTTGAACTTGACCAGGCATTCACTTTTTTCAACTTTATGTAAGTTTATCATTTCCACCCATATGATTGTCTTCCCATTTTTTCTCAGATGTACTTGAGTTCATATCCATCCAATTGTATTATAGGCTCCTAAACCAATGGTAAGATCAGTTATTTTAGATTTGCTGGCAGGACTAGATAGACACGTGGGATAAATCTTATATTCAGAGTATAGTCCTCTTTAACATTATGAGTTTGTAAACATGTTTTAACACTTTCTCAGCTCTCAATAAAAATCATAACATTGTGGAATTCTTTTAGGATCAGAAGCGACGCTAGGGTTAGAAAAAGCATTTAGCACCTATAATGTATCAAACTTAAAATAAGTCTGAAGTCTCCATTTTATCTGTGATTCCTCTTTTTTCATCCCTTATCTGACACTGAGGTATCTAATGTTCCGAAAAGTCTCATTGTGATATCCACTCATACATGCTAGATATTAAGGCACACCTCTGTGTCGAGATTCAATTCTGGATCCATAATTGTTTTTGACTTCTATTGATTTTTCTTTGTCAAAAATGTAGATTCGCATTGCCTCCATATCTTACCTTAAAGAATTTCGAAGGTTTGGATCTTGGGAAAATGGAGAAGGTATGTGTTCTATTTTATGAGTTCTTTAAATAGAAGGATGATGTTTTTAGTTCTTCCTATATTCAAGGTCCAGACTTCTTCCTTAAGTTGATTTTTTCTTGTAGACAGTGGATTCTAGACTGGCATCATATGTTGCAGGTCAAATTAACAGATCTTTGAGTTGGAAGGTTTGTAATAGTCCTGGTAGAGGGATATTTCAAATAATTCTTCAGTATTGTGCTTGAATAGAATGAAAGTGGATAGGGAAGCACCTAGAGAAATCTTGGTGTTGAGTTCCTGCCTTTGCTTGTAACCTTCTTAATCTCAGAAAAATTATTTGCGATGAGTCATATTATGATTTACATCTTCAAGAAATACTTCGTATCCTTTTTCAAGAAATACTATGTATCCTTTTTCTAATTATTTTGGTTGTGGCATCACATGGGCCATGTTGTGGTTACTCTTTGATGCCTCGTCATTGCATTTCGGTGGTTGTTCTCTCTGATCTTGATGTGATTAATTGGTTGAAAAGGCAAAGACTAGCTGTGGGCGGCTTCTTGGTTATTCACAAGTTCATCTGATCTTAGTACTTTTATATCAATACAAATATGAGGTCTTCGTTTTCTTTTAAAAATAAGAAATTGGTATGGTGGCAACCAATGACTATATGGTATCGTTTGTTGCTTGCAGTCCTACCTACTGTGCTAGACGTCACAGTGAACACGCCAGATGATTCTCAAGTTGTTTTAAAGCTACGCTATCTCATAAAAAATATTATCCAGTTCTTATGACGGTAGGTGGTAACATAATTCTTGTCATAGATGTTTGATCCAGCTTTAATAATTATGATGAATGTAATCCAATCTTGCAACATCCAAACCTATGGATAGTTATGTTTGGTTCGACAATAGATTTTAATATATTTTTGTTTTATGGAAAAAGGGAATTTCCACAGACCGTATTCTTGATTTACGCTGGTGATTAGCTTTGAATGTGGAAACATTCCATCCCACGAACTATTCTTTATCCCATGAGGTAAGAAAATCAGTAGTTCAGAAGCTCATTAAATAATGGGATTGTTTGACAGGCTAGTCGATTGCAATTGATCGGTTCTGTTCAAGATATCATGTGGTATGACCCTACTTGCATTAACAACACAAGTGTTCGTGTCAAGATAGAAATAACCATGTACAGTGAAACTGGTTCTATTATTAGTTTGTAAAGCTTAAGTGTGACCATGGCAATATTGGCCATCTTAGTTTTCTTGAAGTATCCATGACTTGGTAAAAACTTGAATTATACCAGGTTCGCGACAACAGGTTGAGGGATTCATCAGATGTTGCAACCTTGAAGCCCTGTGCCCTTAATATTTTAGAAGGTTACCAATAACTCTGATCCCCCATCTGAACAAGTCAGGGAAGATAGCTAGAAATTTTGTCTTACCCTTCTTTAAAATATAAGTGTTTTTATCTTGAAAAGGTGTCATAAATAATGTTAAGTCATAGTATTAGAAAATTGTTCTCTTGTTTCTTGAAGTGATATAAACTGAATTTCTACTTGCATACTTGCTTCAAATATATATGCAAAGAAGAATATGCATTGTTTATACTCAAAGTTTGCATAATAATCTATATATGATTTTCAATTTATTTTCCTTTGCAGAGGACTACACTGAAGAGCATGTAGTTGCACACATTAGAAGATTACTGGACATTGTCGCCTATACAACATGCTTTGGTTCCTCAGGAAAGCAAGGGGAACCTCGGTCTGGGCAGGGAGGTGGAAAAGAATCAGCTCACTCAATGACAGAGAATGTGGCTGAACAAAACAACGATGTTGCTCTAAAGAAATCTTACCTAGCAATAAAGAATGAAAAGAAGAAAACAAGGATGGAAAAGAAAATAAACCAAAGACCTTTGAAAAAGCTGAAGGTATGGTTTAGGCTAGTGAAAAAGAAAATGATGGAGAGGAGAACTCAAACCAACATTCTTCAAAGGGTGAAGGAAGAAAGAAATCCTCGAAAGAGGGGAATATGAGGCGATTGCAGCTATGGCTGCTACCAAAGAGGCCACAGTTAAAGGGGATTTGACAAGAATGTATCCTCCCTCTAAACTTGCCCAGTTCTATGAATTCTTCTCGTTCTCACATCTCTTGCCTCTTATCCAATGTTAGTATATCGTTCCCTGCAATTTTTTATAATTTGAAAGTAGTAGTTTTCAATCTTGTGTATAATATAAATATTACGAGAATGCATATATCCCATAAAAATATGGATATGATGTTGAAAGATTTTCCATGTACTCTTAAAGCCATCAAACTATGGTTCTTTATTTGATTGTAATGCAAAGATTCTAGAAAATTTTGAACTATGAAGCATGGAAAACAATGTGCACATTGCCAAATTTAATTTGTTGATTTTCTTTGGAGCTTATGAGTTAGAACTTTGAAGGGAAAAAAAAGTGAATTACGAATAGTATTTTAGTGACTAGTGACATTGGGATGTACAGTCATAAGGAAGTCCACAAGGCAATCTGTTGAAGACAAACATCGTGGAGATTTTTTTTTCTATAGACGTGAGTTCTTCTTATCCAATCCTGCACTAATTTTGAGCTTCACTTCCATAATGGCTAGGAACTGAATTGTTTCTTCTATAGATTTCTTATATTTGTCATGCCATTTCACCTAATATACAGGTCAAGCTTTGCAACGGAAAGTTGGTGACTGTAACAACATCCACCAAAGGTTTTTATAGTGTTGGAAAGGAGCTTATTCAAAATCATGCACTTGTCAACCTGCTACAGTAGTTGAGGAGGGATTTTGCAAATTTCTGTAGATGTGAGCACTTCTTGTCCAATATTGCACTAATTTTGAGCTTCACCTCCATAATGACTAGGAACTGAATTGTTTCTTCTATAGATTTCTTATATTTCTCATGTCATTTGTTGTAGACGCTTTCTTCATGGGCTACATCAAGTGTTGAAGAGGTTGGTTCAACTGGACTAGGCATTCGCTTTTTTCAGCTTTATGTAAGTTTATCATTTCCACCCATATGATTGTCTTCCCATGTTTTCTGAGATGTATTTGAGTTCATATCCATCCAATTGTATTATAGGCTCCTAAACCAATGGTAAGATCAGTTATATTGCGTTGGGTTTACTAAATGTGGATGTATGGGTGGTGTTAAAATTTATATGTCATTGCTAGCAAGTTTACAAGAATAGGAATGTTGTTTCACAACTTGTTAGAAGAGCGGAGAGGGCTGGTTTTAAGGCAATTGCACTCACTCTGGATACACCCCGACTTGGGTGGAGGGAGTCTGACATTAGAAATAGGTAGTGAAAATTCATTCTATTTTAGATTTGCTGACAAGACTAGGTAGACACATGGGATAAATCTTATATTCAGAGTATACTCCTCTTTAATGTTATCAGTTTGTACCCATGTTTTAACACTTTCTCAACTCTCAACAAAAATTAGAACATTGTGGAATTCTTTTAGGATCAGAAGTGACGCTAGGCTTAGAAAAATCATTTAGCACCTATAGTGTATCTAACTTAAAATAAGTCAAAAATCTCCATTTTATCTGTGATTCCTATTTTTTCATCCCTTGTCTGAAACTGAGGTATCTAATGTTCTGAAAAGTCGCATTGTGATATCCACTAATAGAAGGCATGGGTCTAAATTTTTTTTAGTTTGAGTTTGTGAGCAGGATGTGAAATGATTCAATTTGTTTCTGCATGGTTATTTTTATTTTTTTTACAAAGATAGCCCTTCAATTGCTTGCATATTATGAGTTTCTTATGGATTCCACAATCTCCCCTATTTAGCTACTATACCTTCAACTAATACATAGTCATTTGAAAAAGATGTACCTTCAGCTCCCATATCTATTTTTCACCAACATTATGACTGCAATTAGATTAGATAAACATTGAATACCTATAATTTTCAATTTTAGTCACCCTGTCTTGGGCCAAACTTTTGAACATTACGTCACCTCTTTCATTACAAGCATCAGGGGAATTGACATTATTACAAATATATTGGTTAACGTTGTATGTATCAGGTTCCGTCCCTGTATATTGGTTGATGTAACAAAGGTGGATCTGAGTAGCACTATGTTGGGATTCAAGATATCAATGCCTATTATGATTGCTCCAAATGACATGAAAAAGATGGTTCATCCCAAAGGTATGAATTAGATTATTGTATTAGAGTTAACATCCTATTTTGATGCATATATTTTTTGAAAGTTAATCCATCATCTTTTACAGGAGAATATGCTACTGCAAAAGCTGCTATAACTATAATGGTTTGGGCATCGGTCTTCTCTTTGTGGGATCGATCTTCTAAATGTTTTAATTTCCTTCTAGCTATTAAGGATTTAAGAAATTATAATGATTTTGGATGTTGAAATAGTTTTTTGTGTTGATAAAAATTGAGGCTTGGACATATTTGTTGTGGACGCTTTCTTCATGGGCTACATCAAGTGTTGAAGAGGTTGCTTCAACTTGACCAGGCATTCGCATTTTTTAACTTTATCTAAGTTTCTCATTTCCACCCATATGATTGTCTTCCCATGTTTTCTGAGATGTAATTAAGTTCATATCCATACAATTGTATTATAGGCTCCTAAACCAATGGTAAGATCAATTATTTTAGATTTGTTGACAGGACTAGATAGACACGTGGGATAAATCTTATATTTAGAGTATACTCCTCTTTAACGTTATGGGTTTGTACCCATGTTTTAACACTTTCTCAGCTCTCAATAAAAATCAGAACTTTGTGGAATTCTTTTAGGATCAGAAGCGACGATAGGGTTAGAAAAAGCGTATAGCACCTATAATGTATCAAACTTAAAATAAGAAAAAAGTCTCCATTTTATCTGGGATTCCTCTTTTTTCATTCCTTTTCTGAAACTGAGGTATCTAATGTTTTGAAAAGTCTCATTGTGATATCCACTCATACGTGCTAGATAGTAAGGCACACCTCTATGTTGAGATTCAATTCTGGATCCATAATTGTTTTTGACTTCTATTGATTTTTCTTTGCGAAAAATGTAGATTCGCATTACCTCCATATCTTACCTTAAAGAATTTCGAAGGTTTGGATCTTGGGAAAATTGAGAAGGTATGTGTTCCATTTTATGAGTTCTTTAAATATAAGGATGATGTTTTTAGTTCTTCCTATATTCAAGGTCCAGACTTCTTCCTTAAGTTGGTTTTTTCTTGCAGACAGCGGATTCTAGACTCGCATCATATGTTGCAGGTCAAATTGACAGATCATTGAGTTGTAAGGTTTGTAATAGTCCTAGTAGAGGAATATTTCAAATAATTCTTCAATATTGTGTTTGAATATAATGAAAATGGATAGAGAAGCACCTGAAGAAATATCGGGGTTGAGTTCCTGCCTTTGCTTGTAACCTTCTTCATATCAGAAAAATTATTTGTGATGAGTCATATTATGATTTACATCTTCAAGAAATACTTCATATCCTTTTTCAAGAAATACTCTGTATCCTTTTTCCAATTATTTTGGCTGTGGCATCGCATGGGCCGTGTTGTGGTTACTCTCTGATGCCCCGTCATTGGGTTTCGGTGGTTGTTCTCTCTGATCTCGATGTGATTAATTGGTTGAAAAGGCAAAGACTAGTTGTGGGTAGCTTCTTGGCTATTCACAACTTCATCTGATCTTAGTACTTTTATATCAATACAAATATGAGGTCTCTCTTTGCTTTTAAAAATAAGAAATTGGTATGGTGGCAACCAATGACTATATGGTATCATTTGTTGCTTGCAGTCCTACCTACTGTGCTAGACGTCACAGTGAACACTCCAGATGATTCTCAAGTTGTTTTAAAGCTACGCTATCTCATAAAAAATATTATCCAGTGCTTATGACGGTAGGTGGTAGCATAAGTCTTGTCATAGATGTTCGATCCAACTTTAAGAATTATAATGAATATAATCCAATCTTGCAGCATCCAGACCTAGGATAGTTATGTTTGGTTCGACAATAGATTTTAATATATGTTTGTTTTATGGAAACAAGGAATTTCCACAGACCCTATTCTTGATTTATGCTGATTATTAGTTGTAAATGTGGAGACATGCCATCTGACCAACTATTATTTATCCCATGATGTAAGAAAATCAGTGGTTCAGAAGCTCATTAAATAATGGGATTGTTTGATAGGTTGGTGGATTGCAATTGGCTGGCTCTGTTCAATATATCATGTGGTATGACCCTACTTGCATTAATAGCAAAGGTGTTCGTGTCAAGATAGAAATAGCCATGCACAGTGAAACTAGTTATATTATTAGTTTGTAAAGCTTAAGTGTGTCCATGACAACATTGGCCATCTTAGTTTTCTTGAAGTATCCATGACTTGGTGAAAACTTGAATTATACCAGGTTCGCGGAAAAAGGTTGAGGGATTCATTAGATGTTGCAACCTTGAAGCCTTGTGCCCTTACTATTGTAGAAGGTAATCAATAACTCTGCTCCCCCAACTAAACAAGTCAACGGAGATAGCTAGAAATTTTGTCTTGCCTTTCTTTAAAATATAAATGTTTTTATCTTGAAAAGGGGTGAGAAATAATGTTAAATCATAGTATTAGAAAATTGTTCTCTTGTTTCTTGAAGTGATCTAAACTGAATTTCTACTTGCATACATGCTTCAAATATATATCCAAAGAAGAATATGCATTGTTTATACTCAAAGTTTGCATAATACTCTATATATGATTTTCATTTATTTTTCCTTTGCAGTTGCACACATTAGAAGATTGCTGGACATTGTTGCCTGTACAACATGCTTTGGTTCTTCAGGAAAGCAAGGGGAACCTCGGTCTAGGTAGGGAGGTGGAAAAGAATCAACTCACTCAATGACAGAGAATGTGGCTGAACAAAACAACGATGTTGCTCTAAAGAAATCTTACCTAGCAATAAAGAAAGAAAAGAAGAAAAAAAGGATGGAAAAGACAATAAACGAGAGACCTTTCAAAAAGTTGAAGGTAAGGTTGAGGCTAGTGAAAAATAAAATGATGGAGAAGAGAAATCAAACCAAAATTCTTCAAAGGGTGAAGGAAGAAAGAAATCCTCGAAAGAGGAGAAATCTGAGGCCGTTGCAGCTATGGCTGTTGCCAAAGAGGCCACATATAATATGACAGGAATGTGTCCTCCCTCTAAACTTGGCCAGTTCTATAAATTCTTCTCGTTCTCACATCTCTTGCTTCCTATCCAATGTTAGTATACTGTTCCCTGCAATTTTTTATAATTTGAAAGTAGTAGTTTTCAATCTTGTGTATAATAGAAATATTACGAGAATGCATATATCCCATACAAATATGGATATGATGTTGAAATATTTTCCATCTACTATTCAAGCCATCAAACTATGGTTCTTTATTTGATTGTAATGCAAAGATTCCAAAAAATGTTGAACTGTGAAGCATGGCAAACAATGTGCACATTGCCAAATTTAATTTGTTGATTTTCTTTGGAGCTTATGAGTTAGAACTTTGAAGGGAAAAAAAAGTGAATTACGAATAGTATTTTAGTGACTAATGACATTGGGATGTACAGTCATAAGGATGTCCACAAGGCAATCTGTTGAAGACAAACATCCTGGAGATTTTCTTTCTATAGACGTGAGCGCTTCTTATCCAATCCTGCACTAATTTTGAGCTTCACCTCCATAATGGCTAGGAACTGAATTGTTTCTTCTGTAGATTTCTTATATTTGTCATGCCATTTCCCCTGATATACAGGTGAAGCTTTGTAATGGAAATTTGGTGACTGTAACAACATCCACCAGAGGTTTTTATAGTGTTGGAAAGCAACTTGTTCAAATTCATGCACTTGTCAGCTTGCTATAGCACTTGAGTAGGGCTTTTGGAAATTTCTGTAGATGTGAGCACTTCTTATCCAATCTTGCACTAATTTTGAGCTTCACCTCCATAATGGATAGGAACTGAATTGTTTCTTCTATAGATTTCTTATATTTCTCATGCCATTTCCCCTGAGGTGAAGCTTTGCAATGGAAAGTTGGTGACTGTAACAGCATCCACCAAAGGCTTTTATAGTGTTGGAAAGTAGCTTGTTCAAAGTCATGCACTTGTTAACTTGCTACAGAAGTTGAGCAGGGCTTTTGAAAATGTGAGTATCTTTAAGGTCCAAACTATACTTCTATTGCACCTTGTATTATTTAATTACTTACAAGATGCCTTATCTCGTGTTTAAGAAATTGACATCAGTCTTTAATGTTTGGGCATTGGTCTTCTCTTTGTGGGATCGATCTTCTGAATGTTTTAATTTCCTTCTAACTATTAAGGATTTAAGAAATTATAATGATTTTTTATTTTGAAATAGTTTGTTGTGTTGATAAAAATTGAGGCTTGGACATATTTGTTGTAGACGCTTTCTTCATGGGCTACATCAAGTGTTGAATAGGTTGCTTCAACTAGACGAGGCATTCACTTTTTTCAACTTTATGTAAGTTTATCATTTCCACCCATATGATTGTCTTCCCACGATTTCTGAGATGTAATTGAGTTCATATCCATCCAATTATATTATAGGCTCCTAAACCAATGGTAAGATCAGTTATATTGCGTTGGGTTTACTAAATGTGGATGTATGAGTGGTGTTAAAATTTAGATGTCATTACTGGAAGGTTTACAAGAATAGGAATGTTGTTGCACAACTTCTTAGAAGAGCGGAGAGGGCTGGTTTTAAGGCAGTTGCACTGACTGTGGACACACCTCGACTTGGGTGGAGGGAGTCTGACATTAGAAATAGGCAGTGAAAATTCATTCTATTTTAGATTTGCTGACACGACTAGGTAGACACGTGGGATAAATCTTATATTCAGAGTATACTCCTCTTTAACGTTATGAGTTTGTACCCATGTTTTAACACTTTCTCGGCTCTCAATAAAAATCAGAACATTGTGGAATTATTTTAGGATTAGAAGCGACACTACGGTTAGAAAAAACATTTAGCACCTATAATGTATCAAACTTAAAATAAGTTAGAAGTGTCCATTTTATCTGTGATTCCTATTTGTTCATCCCTTTTCTGAAACTGAGGTATCTAATGTTCTGAAAAGTCTCATTGTGATATCCACTAATAGAAGGCATGGGTCTAAAAATTGTTTAGTTTGAATTTGTGAGCAGGATTTGAAATGGTTCAATTTGTTTCTGCATGGTTGTTTTTTTTTTTTTTACAAAGATAGCCCTTGAATTTCTTGCATATTATGAGTTTCTTATGGATTCCACAATCTCCCCTGTTTAGCTATTGTACCTTGAACTAATACATAGTCATTTGAAAAAGATGTACCTTAAACTCCCGTATCTATTTTTTCACCAACTTTATGACTACAATCAGATTAGATAAACATTGAATAGCTATAATTTTCAATTTTAGTCACCCTGTCTTTGGCCAAACTTTTGAACATTATGGCACCTCGTTCATTACAAGCATCAAGGGAATTGACATTATTACAAAGATTTTGGTTGATGTTGTATGTATCAGGTTCCTTCCCTGTATATTGGTTGATGTAACAAAGGTGGATCTGAGTACCACTCTGTTGGGATTCAAGATATCAATGACTATTATGATTGCTCCAACTGCCATGCAAAAGATGGCTCATCCCGAAGGTACGCATTAGATTATTATATTACAGTTAACATCCTATTTTGATGCATATATTTCTGAAATTGAATCCATCATCTTTTACAGGAGAGTATAACCAAATCCAGTTCTCTGTAATCATTGGAAAAGGGAGTCCATTATCATGTAGGGTTTGAATTGTTATTCTCCTCTTGTTGCATGCTAATCTTGATCATCTTGTTCAGCTTCTAAGGTTCTTAGTGGCCTATCCTTTTCAGATCCTTTGACTAACACTATATCTCTCTAATCTTGCAGGATGGTCATCAAACTCTCCCTTTTACCTGCCATGGTTGGCCAGTATTAAAATTGCAAAGGGAGTAGCCAGAGGCCTGGCTTATTTACATGAAACGAAGTTTGTTCATGAAAATATTAAGCCAAGCAACATCCTTCTGGGATTTGACATGGAGCCATACATAGTAGATTTTGGGCTAGAAGAATTATTGGATACTTCCAATGTCAAGTATAGTAGCTCTGCTATCCACCTAAGGAACCTTGAAGGTATATTTTCAGGGAGAAAATGCTCGGCTCTTGCGATAGCCTACAAACAACGTTTTAATTTAAAAGAGAATTATCATGGTAAATTGGTATAAGAATATTAGTAGAAAAAATCACCTAGTTATAAGCCTAAATATTGGCAAAGGCTAATTCTTCATGTGGCATAATCAATTAGCCATGTTATCTTGCTACATGATGCAAAAGAATGACCCATGGATCCTAATACTTTTTAGGGTTCTTTTTCAATTCAATATGCTTTTCTTCTTCTTCTTCTTCTTCTTGAGATGGTAAAGATAATGACTCAAGAATGACTCTAAGCTTACTAGATAGCCAAATTCTCAACATACCTTGCGATTTCCACACTAGCCACTTAGATATTTTCAAACATAAATGTTTAGATAATAAATAATGGATGGGTATAAAAAAAAACATAAACATCAACACCAAAAATAATAATAATCACATGAACCTACTAGGAAAGAGGAAACACATAAGATATCATCTTCACATTTGATACTTTCGAGAAAGGCAATCTTGAGTACCACGATCAAATAAAGAAACACCAGACTACGAGAGGAGTGTTAATTTTTAAAATTTTGATATAAACAATGGTTTTCAAGAGAAATTGCAATTAACAATGTACAAATTACTGAATAAATAATTACCAATTAAACTTTTAAGTCACGTTTTAATGGGTTATATTCTTAAAATTCTAGGATTCAAAGCATATTTGTTACACCTCTATTATAGACCAAGACAAATGTAACAAATCAATGTACACTAGTGGATCAATATGATTGTTTTCACATAAGGCTTGATCATTAAAAGGACATTAAGGTTTGTACCTTTTGGGACAATTTCTAGTATAGTCAACATAAGAGAAAATACAAATGACCCAGAACATGAGAGAAAATAAAATGACCTAGATCCATTAAAACCTTGAAAGTTTGTTCATGAACTCTCCGAATTTGGTATAAAATACAAATGACCTAGATCCATTAAAACCTTGAAATTTTGTTCATGAACTCTCTGAATTTGGTATAAAATGTGTACTATATTTGAAACTTCAATTTGCCATTAAATTAATGGGACATGAATTCCCACAAAGGAGTTCAGAAATGTGCAATTAAGTTGAGATTTCATCTTGTCATTGAATTGATGGACAATGAATATTAAATATAAGATAAATATATAGGAGTAGCATGTGAGTGTCAGTTTTATAAAGAAGATT
>APFE030929593.1:65671-124687 GCA_000404065.3 Pinus taeda | reverse complement strand
ATATATATATACATACATAGAAATATATATATTTTCAGTTATTATTCTAATTTGATTTCATGTAGTTAGATGATTAGTACATTGGTAGGGGGCCTTCACCTTCTTGATGCATCCTTGGGGTTATTATGCTTTCCTAGTGAATTATTATTTATCCTTGGTTCTAATTTGGTTTATTGTATTGCATTTATACTTTTCATAGTTTATTTTATTTAGTTATTTTCTTAGCAAATCATCTCTCTATATTAACGATAAAAAGTATGATATATCTTAATTAGTATTCTAATATCTATCTATATATATATCATATATATAATATATTATATATTATATATATATATATATCTCATTAAATAAATTTAAAATTACTTAATAAACAATCTTATAACTTGGATTTTTCTCGATAATTAGGACCATTAATAAATACAAATTAACTTTACTTTTTAAAATAACCATCATGATTATTAATTGTCTTAGTTTACCTTAACAAACTAATTTATATATTTAGTAAATAAATTAATAATTTAAGGCTTTAAACTTACCATTAAATTATATATTTATTTATATCCTAATAACATTAGTACTCATTGTACCTAATTTTAGGTATTTATAGAAATAGAATATTTTATTATTAATCTAATCTTAAGATTATTATAATAAAAGAATAATATTAAATTTATTAATATAACTTTAACCTGACCATAATTATACCTAATTTTACTTATTTATAGAAGTAGGGTAATATATTATTAATCTCAAGATTATTAAAATAAAAAATAATATTAAATTTATTAGTATAATTTTGACCTCGCATTGTAGTCCAAATTAGCCGTTAATTAGCGGTTATGTAGCCATTGGAGTCTCTGCTAAGTCTATTTAACATGCTAGGCCAGATTTGTTTCTTCACTTGTCATGAATCACACTAGTTGATTCGAAACACGTCGACAAAGGTCTTTTTCATGTGATTTAGCCATGTGATCTGCTAAGTCTATTTGACATGCTAGGCCAGATTTATTTCTTCACTTGTCGTGACGATGAATCACACTAGTTGATTCGAAATGGGTCGACAAATGTCTTTTTCATGTGATTTAGGCCCAAGCTCTTCTTACCAAAAAAATAAAAAGATTTAATCGTTGAAATGAATTTACGTTTATATATATTTCTTTAGAAATTAAAAGTTTTTTATTAGATCGATAATGAGGCTGATTGATGGGTGCCGAAAAGATGTCTACTGCCAATGGCCGCGTCGGTTTCATTTGAAGTTTCTGATATAATTGAGCACAAGGCTTATTTTTGGGTAGACTCCACTACTGAACAACAGAGATGGCATTTCAGAGTTCAGCCTCAAATGGTAGTGGAGTAGTCGTCCAAGAAGAAGCAGAATCCTCAAATGCAAATGACCTTCATAATGATAATAATGATGGAAGAGTTGTCCAACAAGAAGGAGAATCCTCAAATGTTAACGTGCCTGTGCCTTTAAATGACAATGACGTTAATGTGCATGTGCCTTTGAATGACAATGACAGGAGGGAATGGCGGGGCGTTTTACCTCCGCTGGAAGGAAGAAATCCAAATAAGAAAACACTGGTGTTAGATCTCGACGGAACCTTGGTACATACAAGTAGGACGCCCATGCCCGCGGGCTATCATTTTTCCCTTACCCTTGAGGGACGTGACAGACCTTCATATTACGTGTTGAAGAGGCCAGGGGTGGACCAATTGTTGCAGCATTTGGGCGCCACAGGGTTGTACGAGATTGTATTGTTCACCGCGGCATCCAAAGAATATGCAGACGCTGTGGTGGAGACACTGTTGGACACATTGCCTGCCACAGACAGCAGTCACATTGATACAAAGCTGAATATAATTCCGCCAACCCACCGCCTGTCGAGGAAGCATTGCAGCCAAGTTGATGGAGTCCCTGAGGTGAAAGACCTGTCAGTGCTGGGAAGGGATCTCAAAAACGTTATATTTCTTGACGACCGGTCATCGTCATATCATTTGCAACTCCATAACGCCATTCCAGTAAATACGTGGGAAGGAGATGACTTTACGGACACAACAATGTTCAGAATCCTGTACTTCTGCCTGCAAATTGCAAACTCTACAACCGACGTGAGAGAACTCATTTTTAACTTTCTGCATTCTGACACTTATAGTTGACCATCAATTGTCGTTGTTTTCAATCGAAATTATGCCATTTCATTCGAATTTGAACACGAAATCAAATTCGTTCACGGCTATTATTCTCAAACTAAATGGAATGCGGTAATATAATCTTTATTAAAAGTTGGTGTTTTAGAATATATTTTTGAATTTATAAATAATTTACATTTAATTTATATTTATGGTTTTAAAAAGCTATTTTTTATTAAGTTTTTAATGACATTAAGAAATATAAAAAAAATATAATTTTAATATTATATATATTTTTTATCAAAATTATTTAAATAGTATTATATATTTTTTAATATTTTTTATTTCTTTATATTTTTTTCTCTTCTTTTTCCTTAGGTATTTAAAGTATTTTTTTTTCCCTAGTATAGAGAATTTTGAAAAAGTGACCTTTATTTACAGAGTGCTTTAATTCAAAATTTGAAATGATATGTTAAAAAATGTGTTTAATTAAAAATAAAAATTAAAATAACTATGAAAATTATAATGATATATTTGTTTATTTATATGAAAACTTCATGAAGTTCTCCCTTTAAAGTAAGAAGATGTTTTAGGTATTTAAAGAAGATGTTTAAGTAGAAAGAATAGGAAAATTCAAAATATTTAAAGTAAATGAATTAAGTTATTTATTTATTCCTGTCTCTTAAATTCATTTTCTTTATTTATAACATATTCTCTCTTTTCCTTTACTATTCTTCCACCCCTTCAAGTTTCAAAACTCTTATATTTTATCATTCTAACTCCCCTCCTCAATATATATATATAATAGCTATTTTCTATTTCCTCTCTCTTAAAGTAGAAAGATGTTTTAGGTAGAAAGAATGGTTCTATTTTAAATAATGAATCCAAGTTATTTTTTTTTTTCCTTCCCTTATCATTTTCTTTATTTGTAACATATCCCTCTTTTCCTTTATTATTCTTCCACCCCTTCTGTTTTTTAAACTCTTATATTTTTATCATTCTATAATCCCCTTCCTTCATAATTATTTCCTTCAAATCACTCTATATATATATATATATATGCTATATTTAACTATTATCTAAACCTTATTTTATTAACTTTGGCCATAATTTTATTTATTTTTTGTGTGAATCTAATTCTCTTGTCATTTACTATTAAAGTGTGGTCAACATCACTTTTATCATCTTTTGCTTTCTCTTCACTCATGATGGTGGAGGAGTGTCCACTCAAATGTACAAGATAAACATTTACATTTTATTTCTAAAAATATTTTGACTACTATTTTGTATTGGACTATTTATAAATTTATTTAATAATTATCACATTTTTTTAATAATTTATATTTTTTAATTGTGACCTTCATCTCTTATCCAATTTTACTATTTAAAGTGTGGTGAACACTGAGTCGCATCATCTTTTTACTTTCTCTTCACTCATGATAAATATCAAACAAAGTAAATTTCTACATTTTATCTCCAAAAATATTTGACAAAAATAAAATATATTTATCAATAAATTGTGGCTCATCATTTAGCCCCAAACTTGGATACAGCCCTTTTCATTCAAATATAATAATACACAAATTTCTAATAACTTCTATCTATAAATTAAATTATCATTTAGCCTCAAACTTGGATAAAACCTTTTTCATTCCAATATAATAAGACACAAATTTCCAATAACTTCGATATATAAATTAGATTGTTGTATAGATTAGATTGTTATATAGGGGATTGCTGTTGAGATCATGATTTAACACGTGAGATTCCTGTGCATTCTAATCATGTTTAATGGAAATTTTTAAATGCTCAATTTTTTTAACATCAAGAGCCAAAGGCTGATAGCTATACCCATTTTTTTGTGCGCTTCAAATTTTTCCCATCCAATAGAAACATTAAGACGGAAAGAAATTCAGAATTGAAAATGACAAATTAACAAAAAGGAAATAATTACATAGTTATAAATATAAATTAGATCTAAAAATCATAACAAAGGTTAAGTACTCAAAATTAATAGTCTAAATTGATTAATATAATTTCTAACTAGCGTTTTCATTAGATGTTGCAAAGGAAACGCAGTAAGGCATACATTGAAAAACACAAATACAACAAAATAATACTTTGATAAAGAATAAAATTATATTGAACCCTCAAATCAATGCCCCATTAAGTGGAACCACTTAGTAGACATATCTATCAACATTAGGATTATACACGATGATCAAGAAATTTCTCATATACAAACAACACCTTCCACAACAACCTTTTGTCACATCCACATTTTAAAAAATGCCTTGGAACGTGATTGGAATCTCCCATATTGCCTTTTTCATTATGCAGATAAATCTTCCATATTGCTATTTTCATCATGAATATTGTTAGTTCATTGTTGTAAAGTGTTAGTGTGTTAAATTCAATACTATAAGTTTGACAAGCGAAAAACATTCTTCAATTAGCATAATATGCATTTTTCTCTCACCGTGTATTTTTCAGTCAAAGAGCACAAGTAACAGATTAACATGTATTTTCCCTTCATTATTATCATCACAGAGCCAAGAAATCTACGCCTTATCTATAAAGTAACAAAAACATTTTGGAATAAGTTTCATATTTCAAGCTAGTGTCTAACCTATAAAGAAACAAAAACTTTTTGAAATAAATTTAATATTTTAAACAATTGACTAACCTAATTTAATAATTGAAAAATTCTCAAAGATGAATTATACTCCATACTAAGAGAGCCAACATTGGAGCCCATACTTTCACTAAAACCAAAAGAAACACAACCACTTGTTAAGAAGAAATTCAAGTAATAATAATAAAACAAAAATAGTAAACATTAAAGTATAAAATGGTATTTCTGCAGCAGCGTCAGTTGATACTTCTCGTCTAACTCTTTGGCTTTGCTTTAAGTATCTTTTCCTAAGGTATGACCTTTTGATAGCATTGTTGTAACCACTTTTACTGCCTGGTCAGCAAAATGGAACAAAATAAAACAAAAATAATAAACGTTAAAGTATAAAATGGTATTTCTGCAGCAGTGTCCATCACTTGATACTTCTCGTCTAACTCTTTGGATTTGCTTTAAGTATCTTTTCCTAAGGTCTAACCTTTTGATAGCATTGTTGTAACCACTTTTACTGCCTGGTGAGCAAAATGGAACAAAAAATCTCAGTTGCTTATCAAGGACTTCAAATTGTCCAATAACAACAATGTTAATATCCTCAGAATATCATAGGCTAATTGAGAAAATCATTTTTCAGTCTAAGAAGTATGACTTTCTAAATTTTGATGTAATATCTAAATTTTACTTTTCTCCATTGGTAAGGTAGGTGGCCTTTTTAAGCTACTTCTATTCTACAAAACTATAGGAATAAGTAGAATTTGAAGGGTAGGATCTTTCCTTCTTTGCAAATAGTTAAGTAGAATTTAAAGGGTAGGATCTTTCTTCTTCGCAAATAGTTATTTACAGACAATTTTTAAAGCAAGATTACATTTAAGATTTTTTCTTACAAAACAATCAAAATAAATGAAATTTTTTTTTCATTATTTTCCTTTCCTTTCACAACTAAAATCTTATTCTAGGTTACTCTCAATATCCTTGACCAAAATGGCCTTTGAGGTAATCTACATGATCCAATCTTGATCTTGGAACTATATAACAGGAAAAAAGTACTGCAGTTTACCCATGAATGGTATTCATTTATCAAAGACCTCAAAACAAAATTGAAAGATCAGACATTTAAACACATATACAAAGACCATAAAATTGATGTCATATAAGAACGACTATGGCAGGGTAAGCAAGGTCTAGATCTAAGTGCAATATTAATGCTATTTTGAGGAAACATATTTCTTCTTAAATTTATTTGAACACGGTTCCTCCACATATAAAAATAAATAAAAAATATAAAAGAGTAAAAATAAGTAAATGAAAATACTCCTAATGTGTTGCCCTCTTCATGAAATTTTATCATTTGCTTTTCCCACTGATTAAGTGCCTCCTCTGATCCTCCCCATGGCACTATATACACCTCTTGATTTAGGATTGTTGCTCCCTGGTTCAAAAATGCCAAAAACATCAGAAACCTACAATTTTTTTCACTTTTTTTATTTTTACCAGAAAGCCAAAACTATATTCAGAATGCCATGTCAATCTGAATGTAACTATCAGTAAAGTTACATCTTGAATTCCATCTCTTTATAGCAAATTCAAATCCCAACCCAAATCCACTTGTAACAAAATCACAACAGAGAATTTACCCTTTAAACCTTACAATTGCAAACACTGATAAACTAAGAAAATCATGATTACACTAAGAAGGATAGGAGCTTCTAAAGCATGGGGCTCCTTGATAGTCACTAAAGAAACTTGTGTCCACTGCCCCATCCTATCACCACCCAAAAAATATAATTAGGCACTGGTTTTGGCCGGTTAACGTCTGCTGTTACACAGACCTTAAGTATGTATATCAATGAAAATCCTCTAGTTTTATCCAGTTTTATCAGGAAAAATACACACCAGGGCTACTGCGTGGCTTGATATTTCCCGATTCATTGATGTCAAGTCTTACTACATCCAACAAGTTTTCCAAAACTAATATTGTGACTGCGCTCTATTTCTCAACCAATTCTTAATAGAACACTTCTCTACAACTCTGATAAAACACAAGTTGACAACTATTATGCTCAATAGATATTGCAACACAAAAATAATATTGTGACTGCACTCTATTTCTCAACATATTATTAATAGAACACTTCTCTGCAACTCTGATAATAGACAAGTTGACAACTATTATGCTCAAAAGATATTGCAGAAATTGGAAATCAACACTTCTACATAAAACTCAGTCAAGAAATCCAACACCCACCTCTCTAATTTTACGTTCTTTACTATGCCACAGTATGAGAAAAAACTGCTTAACGTCCTTAACTGTTGCTTTAGTAGACAAATTACAGACCTGGACTATGTAACCATCTATAATGGCCATTGACAACACTTGGAAGTATCTGTTATCCTATGATTCAGAATCTTCTCAGAATTTTAAGTGAATAGCAAACACACGAATATCATATATATACTGTGACACTAAATAGTAACCAAAGGAAGATTGATTAAATTAACATTAGTTGTTTTATTCATTATCAAAAGTTTTGATTCAATGCAGTATTGGGCCTCCAAATCTTTTTTTTCCTCAGTCTGAAGTGTATCCATCGATCACTGTGCAATCTTTGCAGATGCCTTGTTGAATATCATTGTTCAAAATGGAAAGTGCAAAGCATCACAATGAGCTGCTTTTTTTGCAGCATCTGATAGGGAAATGGATGAATATTATTTATATTGGTTGGTGGTAAGAGGGAAATTATGAAATTGTGTGTTTAGAATATAGTTGTATTTTGATAGATGAATCCATAGAGGCGATATTTTCACTGTAACGATGTTTTATTTTCCCTGTTTCTTAAATTTCATTTCCATAACATATATTTCAAACCAATTTATCTAATAAATTTCATTTACACTACCTAAATAATTTAAATAGAATCCTTAATCTATGTGAACTTTCCATTTGAACCATCCTTATTTATGTAATTTGAAAATCATTTTACGGGGAATGAGGTTGAATTAGCATGTTTGGTTAATCGAGATGATGAGGTTGAAGTGGATTTTGTGAGGGAATAACATGAATTAACCTATTTGGTTAATGGGGAGGAAAGGATTGGAAGAGATCTTGTTGGGGATGAGCTTGAATCACCCTGTTTGGTTAATGGGGAAGAAAGTATTTAAAGAGATCTTATGGAGGACAAGCTTGAATCCCTCAATTTGGTTAACGGGAAAGAAAGTATTGAAAGGGATCTTTTGGGGGGAAATCTTGAATCACCCTGTTCCATTAATAAAGATGGAGCTGAAAGGAATTTTGTGGGAAGCAATGAATTGGAGCAGAGATCACCTCTGGTTGCGGAGGTTCAGGAGATCAATTCACCAGAGGTAATGACAAGGAATGATGAGAAGTATGTGCAGTGTTCGTCAAGTGTATATTTTGTGGAGAAGAATGAATTGGAGCAGCGATCACAGTCGGTTGCTGAGCCCCGACAGATGAATTCAAATGGACAGAATCTAGCCTGTGATTTTGAGTTCCAGTGTTTAATTGATAAAAACCGTGAGTTTGAATTTAAGAGCATTTCGGTGGAGCAACAGAAGCTCGAATTGCCAGCTTTAGATGGTAAAATTGAAGAAATAGAGTCTATGGTGAGTGAGGACAACAAGCCAGAGCAGAATAGTGAATCTAGATGCCAGAACTTGGAAAATGAGGACGATGCATGTGGCCATATAATAGATGAGGAGAAGTAATCTGAACCTGCAAACAAGGGTCAGAATGATGAGATTTAAATGGACTATTTGCCAAATGGGGACAGTGAGCTCGAACCTCGTTTTCATTTAAATGATGACAATGAGCTTGAATTAGGGTGTTTTGATAATGAGGATAATGGTATAGTCACTGAAGACACGGATGGACAACAGGTTGATGAGGTGCATCATGGGAAAGATGAAATATATGTTCCAGAGTCAAGTGACTGCAATGTGTCTAACAGTAGTGGGTCTTCTGACATGGTAGATAAAAATTTTGGAGGCTACAATCACACAGTGCAACCAGACATGCAAGAGGGTGTTGTTGTTAGTGCCTCTGATTTGGTATCTACAGGTGTTCTTGCTGGTTCAAATGGTCTGTTTACTCCTGTTTCAGAGAATGAGCAAAAGCCTGAAGCATAGGTCACTAAGAAGAAGCTCTCGTGCTTAGTGAAAATACCAAGGCACTTGGACAACAAAATTAGAACTCAAATTCCACTTGCGCAACTACATTTGGATGAGAAAACCCAAATGAGGGAATTCATCAAAGTAGCCATATAGATGAAGTGGGTAACATGCTTATATATCTTCGCAAGTCTTTTAATTGAATATTCTTTGCTATTTTGAGCATCTAGTACATCTACTTTAGTCTTTTGAAAATTGTTTCTTCTTCTTACTTTGCTATATTTCATATGGGCTTTTGTGTAGTCCAACAAAGAACAAATGATAGAGAGATTGAGAGCTGCAAGACAGGAAGAGAGGGCATTTTGTGAGGCAATCAAGTCGATTGAGAAAAAATTTGGTGCCTTGAACTTTGATTTGAGGCAATTGCAAGATGAATGGAAAGATGCAGATTATGTTTGACAAGAAGCCTATGAAGCATTAAACGCTCTAAAAAATTAGGAGTATGAGCGGGTAAGAAAATCACACTCTTTCACATTAGCTGACTAAACTTTGTAAGATAGTGTTAACTACTGTTAGACTTTTTTTTTCCACTCATTTTTATTGTTGTGCAAAAAACAAATCACATTAGAACAAAATTCCTCATTTGTATATTCTTTCTTTTGGTTATAATGGAAAATTATGTCCATGCTATATCGAAATGTATGAATTTTGAAAGTCCTGTTGTGGTGTTCTTTTACCTATTGAAATCAGGTTATATATTCAATGTATTTCTGCCAGTTCTGACCAACAGATCTCAAGAATTGAGACTGCTAGGAATCTTGATGACAGGTGTAGGTTTCTGAAGAATTAATGGCGATGGCTATTCTAATGGCCTCCAATAATCTTTGAACAGTTGACATAGTTTTGGATATTCTTGAAGCAGTTAACAAATATCTCCATGTTTAGAGGTTTTTAGGTTTGGTTGGGTGGCCATTTATTCAGGGAAATGGCTTAAGCTACTTGTCATGAGCATGGAATCTATAGCAAAGGGCATTGCAACAATTTTATTTTCATTCAAATTGTATTTTATGATAGCCTCCATCATTTATCATATAATACATTGTGGACATTTATCATATAATACACTAATTTATGTGCAAAATAAGAGTTGGAGAGTTTCTAGTCCTGAACATTGAAAACATGGTAGCCACTTATATCAAGGTCATTGGTAATATCTCGAGGTACCAAATTTACTATAACGTTAACAAGTACCTTGGTCATCTAGTACTGGCATCCTCATTTATTTATTTTTGGCAGTTAATAATTTAATGGCCTTTCAGTTTATGGTCATCTCCAAAACCACTAGATTTAAAGAGCAGATTGAGCCATTGGAAGTTGTAATTCATCTCTCTGCATAATCATTACGAACACCCCTTTCGATTAAAGGGGGGGTTGATAGACACCTAATCCTTAAGAATTTGGTAATTTCTAAATATTTAAAATATGCGAAATATGAACAGTTAGAATAGGAAGAGACATAGCACCTTGGAAGACAAAACCAAAGGTCATGAAATCTTGTATATATGAATGTTTGAGTAATGGAAAATCAATGTAACTTGCGGTTAATTTCTCCGTCCAACAGTTACAATAGAATTATAATAGTAACGTGTGATTTCTAATTAAATAAATGTATATATGATTGGGGAAAATAAGAAATTCAAATAGTTCCTACATGAAATAGGAAATTCACATTCCATTATAATCTAGCAAGCAAAAGAAAAGGCTATACAATTTCAGGTAAGTGACACGAGTGGGTGACACAACTATAGTATGTAAGGCCTAAGCAGATATACCATTTCCAATTTCCACTCTTTGAGGAAGTTGCTTCTTCTTCTTCTTCTTCACTGATTCTTCTTTTTGGCATGACCTTTGCATAAATTGTTTCACTAGAACATTACAAATAGGAAAGGCATGAGATTGCAGTCAAACTTTCTCAAACAGTAAAATTCCAACATATTACAATAACACCTCCTTCACAATCAACACCATGAGGTGGAAGAAAGAAGTTTCTCATAATGGGAAAAACATTTCCACACTTTAGGATCCTTCCCAGTTAGTCTTTGAAAGTGGGAAAAAGACATCCACACTTTAGGATCCTTCCCAATTCTCTGAAAGTGGTCCCGAGATGTATGGACAATGTACCAACATAGTATGATTCAAAAACATTGAAAATATGTCAAATGGTCCATCTTTACCTGTCTCATGGTCTATACATACTAAAAAAGTCAAAGCAATTAAAAGTTCAAGAAACAATCTGCCTCCATTAGAAAAAACAGCTAGAAGGAAAAAAAAAACCCTGTGATGCTGCATTGTTACACTTTCACGAAGTTAGAGCAATTAAAAGTTCAAGAAAAACCCTTTGTTTTCCTGCATTGCTACACCTTCATATACAGGAAAAAAGAAATAATGTTCCAATGACATGGGTTACTTGTCAAACACCTCCTTGGTTTGGTGTTTTGGTTAAGGATCCATATCCATGGGTAAAACATTCTGAGTTCCAATCCCCTTGTTGGTGCTGCATCATTAAATCTACATGTATAGGAAAAAAGAAAATGGGGTTCTAGTGATGTCAAACACAGTTTGATGTTATGGATCCATATCCACAGGTAAAAGGTTCTGAATTCAAGAGTAATATAAGCCAATCCAATCAGTAGAAAGAGGATTGAAAAAGAAGGGACTTCCACTCTTTGAGGAAGTTACTTCTTCTTCTTCTTTCTTCATTGATTCTTCTTTTTGGCGTGACCTTTGCATAAACTGTTTCACCAAAACATTACGAATAGGAAAGGCATGAGATTACAGTCAAACTTTCTCAAACATTAAAATTCCAACATAGTACAGTAACACCTCCTTCACAATCAACACCATAAGGTGGAAGACAGAAGTTTCTCATAATGGGAAAAACACACGCACACTTTAGGATCCTTCTCGGTTAGTCTTTGAAAGTGGGAAAAAGACATCAACACTTTAGGATCCTTCCCAATTCTCTGAAAGTGATCCCCAGATGTATGGACAATGTGCAAACATAGCATGATTCAAAAACATTAAAAATATGTCAAATGGTCCATTTTTACCTATCTCATGGTCTATACATACTAAAAATGTCAAAGCAATTAAAATTTCAAGAAACAATCTGCCTCCATTAGAGAAAATAGTTAGAAGGAAAAAAAACCCTGTGATGCTGCATTGTTACACTTTCACAAAGTCAGAGCAATTAAAAGTTCAAGAAAAAACCTCTGTGTTCCTGCATTGCTACACCTTCATATATAGGGAAAAAGAAATAATGTTCCAATGACATGGGTTACTCGTCAAACACCTCCTTGGTTTGTTGTTTTAGTTAAGGATCTGTATCCATGGGTAAAAAGTTATGAGTTTCAATCCCCTCGGTGGTGCTGCATCATTACATCTACATGTACAGGAAAAAAGAAAATGGGGTTCTAGTGATGTCAAACACCTTAGTTTGATGTTATGGATCCATATCCACAGGTAAAAGGTTCTAAATTCAGGAGTAATATAAGCCAATCCAATCAGTAGAAAGAGGATTGAAATAGAAGGGATATCCAAAGATAAAAGGTTCTGAATTCAGAAGTAATATAAGCCAATCCAAACAGTAGAAAAAGGATTGAAAAATAAGGGATTGATCTAGTATCCTGGCTGGGCTTCACATAATGGTTGTTATTTGACACAATCTTAGCCCTCTCCTTAAACAACCCCCACATCTAAATAAAGGATTACAACCACAGTGCAATTCCTTAACACCTCGACATCAATGTGTCAACTACAAAAGGAATGTTTCTGAGTGAGTGATCAAGAGGTAAAGGAAACAGTCTTTGGCTGGTTTGCTCAGTGTCCAAGTCGGCACAACAAAGAAAGAATCATATTAATCTCCACTGTTGAACAATGTCTCAAAGGAATTTCTAAGAATTCTCCAATCTAAAAACAAATAAGTGTGAGAAAAGCTAACAGTGTTATAGAATAGACATATATGAGATTCCCTTTGAACTGTGAGTAAAACTGCTGCAAGATGCAAATATCAAGAAGCCAGATGCAAGTCCTCGAGGACTTTGATAGAACAGACAATTCTCAGTTGCAGCTCCTAAACAAAGGTAGCCCTGATTGTAAAGCAGATGTTGCATGGTGATTCATACTCTCTTCCATCCAAAAATCAAGACATTTGATGTTAAATGCCCAAAACATATCAGCAAACAGTTTTTCAAACACTGTAGGCACACAGTTTGAGAAATTTTCCCTTGTTCCTATAGTCTGATTCTTCTAAGTTTTGGTCAATTTTGGTCAAAATTCGGTAGATATTTATTACAATTACATATTTGAGTTGTGTAACCTACATAATGCAGGTGTTCCAAGATTGTATCAAGTGTTCAATCCATTTATGGAATCAATAATATATTTCAAACAACTAAAGATGGGAATCTCACTCACAATTGTATCGCTAGAGTCCGGCCGTAAAAGCTAAAATATTTGATGCTTTCATTTGGAGTTGATTATGTAATTTAGATTTATTATGACCAGAATCTAATGTGAGTGTCAAATGTGTAGGATGGAGAAAGTAAACGTTATGTGTATTCGCAGCAGAGCCAAAATTTCGGGAACTGTAATTTGTGTGGGTGGAGCAATGGCTATGAGTTTCCTTCAAGGTCCTACTCTAGCCCAACTCTGGCCTCTGTGGGGACAATCAAAATCAGTTTCCAACACTAATACAGTACACCTAGTGGAAACCATTCTACACGAGGGAGATTCACGCAACCAGATTAGAGGGTGTATTTACCTTATCTCAGTAGTGATAATGTTATCCACTACCATGATATTGCAGGTCTCTCTACCACCTTGCATATTAAATTGATACCTAATTATAACCCTTTTCTGTATTTAGAAGTTTCAAAGCTCCCCACCCAATCAAATGTATGATTATAGTTTCATGTGTAGGTTGAGACACTGAAGAAGTTTCCAGCCACACTATCCCTTACATCAATTACTGCCATTCTAGGCTCCATCCAAAATGCTCTCCTAATAGCCATTCTTGACAGAGGCATCATTCCAACATCATGGAGACTGGATAGGGCTGGGATTTTGACTGTGGTCATTGCAGTAAGCCGACATACATGAATGATGTTCTTCCTCAGTTTCCCAGCCATGAATAACTTAAATATTTGTTAGGTGGTTAAGCTGATTTGTAGAAGATTAATTGAATTTGGCAGGGAATCATATTCAATGCAATGGCATTTCCATTACAGTTATGGTGTTTGCAGAAATGAGGGCCAGTGTTCGTTACAATATTCAGCCCAGTTTCTACCGTGTGCTCAGCAATTTTATCATCTATAGTTTTGGGAGACACATTGCGTCTGGGAAGGTGTCTGTCATTCTACCTATAGATTTACAAAATTAATTAACTGAAATGCTTGATTTTCCTGCACTGGAACAGTTTGATGGGCGTGATTCTTATATTCATTGGTCTCTACCTTTTTTTGTGGGGAAAAAGCCAAGACGATGCTACCCAGATCAAAATATCTTCTGACGAAGAAGCAGATATAGCCATAGCAACAGAAGGAGAATAAAATAAGCACCCACCTCCTGCTTCTGAAGTAGTGTATGTGAAAACACCTTTACTACACTAACATTCTTGACATTTTGTTGAAAAATTGCAACGTTTGTAATAAACACTTAGTCATTAACACAGTAGAACTGCTTCTGTAGTGGATGTGAAAACACCTTTACTACACTAACATTCTTGACATTTTGTTGAAAAATTGCAATGTTTGTAATAAACACTTAGTCATTAACACAGTAGAATTGCTGAGAATTCCAACACTATAACACTATTGTATATTATTCTCGGCTATTCAATGCTAATAAGATTCACAGGTAATGTGGTTACCTGACAAATTAGCCAAAAACTTATTGCACAGTTTGAAAAAGAATAGTACATATAAACTATGAAAATGTACATATAAATTATGAAAATATATGATGTATAGTCAGTGAATGCTCACAACTCACCAGCTGCTGGTAAGTGGGAATTTGTAAAGCATTAACTACATTCTGAAATCTTTTTAATATTATCATTTGAATCATTTCTGATGAATGTTGCTCACCACTTTATCAGGGTTCTACATGGATTAATTTCGATAAAGAGTTGGTTGCACCGATTTTGAATGGCACCAGCAGGATCCTTTTCCATGAGCTGTATCCTCAAAATTTCGATTAATTTGATCGTTCACACAGAAGGTATGAATAAAATAGTGTGTTCTAAGAAACATCTGACAAAATAGTTCACCTGAAGGTGCTTGGCTCTACCGTAAGGGGTGTCTCCAATCAAGACCTTGTACAGAGCATGAAAAGGATCAGTTTTCTCCTGTGTTTTCAGGAAGCCGATTGGCTTTGCCTGAGCAGAAGAAAGGAATGCATTGTCTTTCTCATAGCACCGGCTAACGTGAGGGTTTCTAGAAGAAAACGGAGAAGACTTAGCTTCGATTGTCATTTCCTTTGGTTTTACAGTCTATTTCACCGAAATGTGCAAAAAGGTTCATGTGCCAGGAGTTCTATGCATAGTAAACGCTTGTTTGCCTAAACAATTTTTGCAACGGTAGTCGGCCATTAGAAATCAAACACCTTATGCTATGCTTTTCCAGGCTAGAGAACATAAATTCTGAACTAAAATTCATGAAACTGTCTGAATTCTGTAACACCAAATAATATGAACTTAAACACGTTCAGATGAGGGCATTTAAGGAATCTCCTAGAGTCTTCAGCTCAGAAAAATTCAGTGGATAAACACAAATTTTGAAAAATACCTGTGCTCATTCGACTCTGAATTAAATTGAGACCTTTTGGAAATCTAGATCTGAGACGGATTCAGCAACAAATTTGTAACCATTATACCAATGCGCAAACAGTTTCAGCAACTAATTTTCAGAGACGGATTCAACAACGAATTCGTACCCATTAGACCAGTGCGCAAATCGTTTTAGCTTCTAATTTGATGGCTGAAATCTTTGCAATGGTGTAACATATAATCCTATGGCATATAAAGATGACACGTAGGCAGAGAGGGGAGTTGATTTTAGAGGGAAATGCCTTACGGCGTAACTAGTAATTAATGTTTTTGCTTGCTATTTCTCAGCAAGTTTTGGGAAAATGATCCATTCATTTCTTTTTTTGCAAAAAAGTTAACTAGTAATTGATGTTTTTGCTTGCCATTTGCCAGCACGTTTTGGGACAATGATCCATACATTTCTTTGTTTGGAGAAAAATTAACTAGTAATTGATGTTTTTGCTTGCTATTTTCCAGCAAGTTTTGGGACAATGATCCATAGATTTCTTTGTTTGGAGAAAAGTTGAAAGAAATATTGTTCTGATCTTCTGAGAAAATTTGAAAGAAATATTATTTTGATCTTCTGAAATGGCTTTCAACTTGTTCATATGTGTGCATGAATCTTTATCTAAAAGTTCCACAACGATAGGACCCATCTTTTATGGGGGATCCATTTGTTACAAGTCCTGTCGGGGTTCCCCTAAATATCACAATCTTGGTTAATATATAGATTATTGCAAGCAATACTGAGATGTATTTTTTGTAAATTACTTCCTTTCAATGATGAATCCACTTTTATTTTCCACTTAAATGCTTGACTCTATTTTAGCCTAAATCATATCAAAACCAGCCAGGAGAATATGGACTTCACTTGACGTTGGCACTGAAATATATCAGTGACAAGGATAAAATTCCAGAGATGATTGTTAGTGACTTTGATGTCATTGTTTCAGTCGTAGACGATGCATAAGCAGTTAATTTGATAAAGTATTCTACAGTGACAAATGCATGAAGAAGCCAGAATAAGTTGAGCCTTTCCTTTATCATTCATTCTCACATTTTAGTAGCTTTCACATTCCTGCAAAAGGGCAGGGGAAATATTTTCGGAGGTTTCCCAACTTATTGTTGGTATCAGCAAGAGATTTATTAGATTGATATAATGGTTCAGAAAGTATTTGCAACGTTAAGAAATTTGTATATTGTTGCTCTTGATAGCAAATCCAAAAGAAAAATAATACGACTACATAAAGGAGAAAATCATTGCCAAGATGTCTACTTATGATTACATTAGACATGGTCATTTCACACTGCTTGTTATTAGGAGGCATTTTCAATGGAATATGGGAAATTAAGAGTAGAGTTTTGTACTACAATAATGGGTAAAGAAGTCAACTTATTCCGACTAATAATGGTGCATTCTTCTTCTAACGATGACTACTTTCAAGCCTACCACCCAATTATTATATAAAAATTGAGTATAACAACAGAAAAGTTTGACACTCAGGAATCTACATAAAACCTAAAGTGACTGGCATGAAAAGCAAATTCCAGACCTGCTCCTTACTAAATTCAGATTTTCTAGTTAGCTTTTTGACTTATCGATTATTGGAATTTTATAAACAGAAGACATACTCTAATTTGACAAGAAATTGAACATTCAGGTGTAAACTATAGGAATTTTTTGTTCGAAAGATGCCTAGCCTGTAGATGTTAGAACTTGCCTCTAAATGAAATGAAGATCCAGCTTGACTTTCAATAAGGCTATCCGCTATCCGCTAGAGAAAGGTGCGCTATTTACGAGGGTCGGATAGAGAGAAAGCCTCGCCATGCAATGATTCCATGATTTCAAACACCGAGTAAATTGGAAGAAGCTTTTACTAAAACAACGTCTACCTAAGCACAGTATGAAGAGGAGCCTCATCGTCCTGTTGCAATTTGTCTCCATGTTTGAAGAAGATAGGACTGTGCGCCACGGAGAGATGTCCGTATGGCTGCGTGGTAAAGGCTCCTTCAATTCGACTGTCTTGCAACCACATTCTTCATCTGCTGTCAAAATCTCGGGGCAGCAATAACTTGGAGCGTTTGGAACACCCATTTTAATTCTCATAACTGGAAGAATTCAGGAATACCCATTATGAGACGCTTATGTTCATTAGCCTTTCGACCATGGTTCTCTCCTCCTCCTCCTCTGATCCAGCTATGGAGTTCCCTTCAATTTTTCCTGTAGGGAAGAATGGAAAATGAGAATTGGCCGTTCCCTTCCTGGTTAAGCTAAAGGTCAAATAATGGAAAATGAGAATGGACCAGTGCGCAAACCATTTAATCTTCTACTCTAACGGCTGAAACTTTTGCAATCGTCTAACATATAATCTTACGACGTATAAAGATGATAGGAAGGCATAGAGGGGAGTTGATTTCAGAGGGAAATGCCTTATGCCGTAAAGATGAAATGATATTTTTTGGTATTTTCTAATTAACAGATTGAAACGTGTTTTTATTAATACAATTTAATTGAATTTGAAATTTTGATTTCTTTATATTATCTATATATATATATATATATATATATATATATATATATATATAGTCTATTTGGATAGTAAAATTGTGCTGAAAGTGCTACAGGTAGCAGTGGTCTTTGCAAAGAAATCCCCTCTATTCTATGATTTCTCTTCCAAACTTGAATCTCCCCAATACTATTTACATCTTTAGATTTCCATGGTTAGTCAAATATGGGTTTCTCATAAGAAACATTAGTAATCCCAGAGATTCAATCTGCTACTAGCGGTGTGTGATCATGGGAAAACTAAGTTGGAACTGTTGGTTGTTTAAGGTGCTTGACATGGGTCTGAGAGGTGTATTACTATTTACAACCTTATAAGAGTACCTCATTCCTAGATGTTTCAAGACAATCAGTAGTTGAAATAATTCCAAAATTGCCCTATATAGGTTTTTCTTATCTCAAAGGGGTTTTCTTCAACAATAGGTTTTTCTTATCTCGAGTGGTTTTCTTCAGCAATGCTGAAGTGGGTAACTTGTTCCCATACCTAGAGAATGATAGATATGATCTCTTGATGGCCCTTCCAGACAAGGAAGGAGGAAAATTACAGCAAAGGAGATCCTCAATCTTGGAGCAAATATGTTGACTTCATCATTGGCCAAAAAACAAATGCCCCTACTGGTCCTATCGTCGAGCGCTATAATACTCATCATATAAAAGGGAACCACTTCAGAACTAAGAATGTGGCTTAGGCTAATATTTTTCTATTATAATATCTTATTAGGACCCTTTTGATATTGCAGGAGGGATTTCATTAATGATGATAATACGCAGTGAGATAGAGCCTTATAGGCTTAGAGAAGGAAATGAGATCATTTCTAGCTCAAGAAACAGAGTGAGAATGTGAATGATAGTAAACAGAGTAAAACAGAGTGAGAAATTATGGAAATAGAGTAGAGTTGATTGGATGTGGCAACTAATTTTTATTATACCTCTGTAATCGAATTCTTCTGTAGGGAATATAGCATATTATGCTTTAGATTTACCCCTTAAAGTGTGCAAAACTTCTTAAAAACTTTTGATGCATAAATCAATCGAGGGAGTGTTGGACAATCCTACTACGTTTCTTATGTTCACACTGTCCAAGACTTGGAATGAAAATGGAAAGAGTTCATCTAAGTTATAAGAAGAGTTAACAGGTCGAAACAAGCATTGTGTTATTGCTTGAACAAATAATTAGTGGTTCATGTTCACAGCACAACACACAATGGCAGAATGCCAACTCGCAGAAGATGTTTGATAATTCGGGGCTGAATTAGTAGAAACCTTGTTATAGTTTTTGAGATCATCAAACACATAATTTCCATTACCTTCTAATGCCATGATAACTAAATTACTATCTTCTCATACTCATAATAATAACATCACTACCCTCACGAGCAAGCTTATGGACCTTGGGTTGAGCTCAACAACTCTTAAGGTTGTAAATACACCTTCCAGACATGTCTCAAGTTTCTTAAATAGCCAACAATGCTTGCTTAGTTTTCCCATGATCAAACACCGTCGATAGCAGATTGAATCTCAGATAAATCTGCAATCTGGTCATTACCCACCTTGGGCTTTGCTCTTTGTCAAGGGCTGGCAAGTTTTATGGATATGTTGTTGTTGAGGAATAGGATGATATTTGCTATATTTATAGTTTCTTTCGTTTTCGATAAGCATCCTACAATAAACTAAAATGCTAAGATAGAAATGTCATATTGAAAAATTGAAGTTTAAAATTTAGCTAGGTAGGTAAAAAATTGGGATATCTGAGGCATTTTCTTCATCTGAGGCATTTCCTCGCGTGTTTCCACTATGTTGCCCAAGGAGGTGTTACACATTTTGGGGATGGAAATAGTATCATCGTACTATTACCGTGAAATCCTATACAGGTTACTTCACCAGCTACATGTTGACCTGTTATAGGCATACCTCTATGAATTCTAGCTTGAAGCCCACCACATATGATGTGCATCTAGTAATTAAAGATATGGGAACCTTAGTTATGTCAAGGTCATTCATCAGACAATCTGCAAAGATATTTGGGAAATAATACCGTGTTTCTTCCTTGAGTTTGTGGCAGTAGGATAATCAACAAAACCAAAACACTTTCTCTTCATACACTCAGATGAGAACACCAAACTTGTCAATTGAGTAGGTAGGAAAGACCTATTTCTTCTTTGAAGGAATGGTTGTGTTTCTGGGAATAAAAACGTTCATAACACTTCCGGTTGTATTGTGACCAAGCGAAAGAGGACAAATATCAGAACTAAGAATGTGGATTCAGGTAATCTTTTTCTGTTATAATATCTTATTAGGATCCTTTTCATATTGCAGGAGGGATGTAATTAATGATGATAATACGTAGTGAGACAGAGCCTTATAGGCTTAGAGAAGGAAATGAGATCATTTCTAGCTCAAGAAACAGAGTGAGAATGTGAATGATAGTAAACAGAGTAAAACAGAGTGAGAAATTATGGAAATAGAGTAGAGTTGATTGGATGTGGGAACTAATTTTTATTCTTCCTCTATAATCGAATTCTATTGTAGGGAATATAGCATATTATACTTTAGATTTACCCCTTGAAGTGTGCAAAAATTCTTAAAAACTTTTGATGCATAAATCAATCGAAGGATTGTTGGACAATCCTACTACGTTTCTTATGTTCACACTGTCCAGGACTTGGAATGAAAATGGTAAGAGTTCATCTAAGTTATAAGAAGAGTTAACAGGTCGAAACGAGCACTGTGTTATTGCTTGAAAAGATAATTAGTGGTTCATGTTCACAGCACAACCCACAATGGCAGAATGCCAACTCACAGAAGATGTTTCAAAATTCGGGGCTGAATTAGTAGAAACCTTGTTATAGTTTCTGAGAACATGAAACACATAATTTCCATTACCTTCTAATTCCATGATAACTAAATTACTATCTTCTCAAACTCATAATAATAACATCACTATCCTCACGAGCAAGCCTATGGACCTTGGGTTGAGCTCAACAACTCTTAAGGTTGTAAATACACCTTTCAGACATGTGTCAAGTTTCTTAAATAGCCAACAGTGCCTGCTTAGTTTTCCCATGATCAAACACTGCCGGTAGCAGATTGAATCTCAGATAATTCTGCAATTTTCTCATTACCCACCTTGGGCTTTGCTCTTTTTCAAGGGTTGGCAAGTTTTATGGATATGTTGTTGTTGAGGAATAGGATGAGATTTGCTATATTTACAGTTTCTTTTGTTTTCGATAATCATGCTACAGTAAACTAAAATTCTAAAATAGAAATATCATATTGAAAAATTCAAGTTTAAAATTTAGCTAGGTAGGTAAAAAATTGGGATATCTGAGGCATTTCCTCCCGTGTTTCCACTATGTTTCCCAAGGAGGTGTTACAAATTATGGGGATGGAAACAATAACATTGTACTATTACCGTTAAATCCTATACAGGTTACTTTACCAGCTACATGTTGACCTGTTATAGGCATACCTCCATGAATTCTAGCTTGAAGCCCAGCACATATGATGTGCATCTGGTAATTAAAGATATGGGAACCTTAGTTATGTCAAGGTCATTCATAAGATAGTCTGCAAAAATATTTGGGAAATAATACCATGTTTCTTCCCTGAGTTTGTGGCAGTAGGATAATCAACAAAACCAAAACACTCTCTCTTCATACACTCAGTTGAGAACACCAAGCTTGTCAATTGAGTATGTAGGAAAGACCTATTTCTTCTTTGAAGGAATGGTTGTGTTTCTGAGAATAAAAATGTTCATAACACTTCTGGTTGTATTGTGACCAAGTGAAAGAGGAGCAACATTAGAACTAAGAATGTGGCTTAGGCTAATCTTTTTCTGTTATAATATCTTATTAGGACCCTTTTCATATTGCAGGAGGGATGTAATTAATGATGCTAATAGGTAGTGAGATAGAGCCTTATAGGCTTAGAGAAGGAAATGAGATCAGTTCTAGGTCAAGAAACGGAGTGAGAATGTGAATGATAGTAAATAGAGTAAAACATAGTGAGAAATTATGGAAATAGAGTAGAGTTGATTGGATGTGGCAACTAATTTTTATTCTACCTCTGTAATCAAATTCTGTTGTAGGGAATATATCATATTATACTTTATATTTACCCCTGGAAATGTGCAAAACTTCTTAAAAACTTTTGATGCATAAATCAATCGAAGGAGTGTTGGACAATCCTGCTACGTTTCTTATGTTCACATTATCCAGGACTTGGAATGAAAATGGCAAGAGTTCATCTAAGTTATAAGAAGAGTTAACAGGTCGAAACGAGCACTGTGTTATTGATTGAACAGATAATTAGTGGTTCATGTTGACAGCACAACCCACAATAGCAGAATTCCAACTCGCAGAAGATGTTTGATAATTCAGGGTTGAATTAGTAGAAACCTTGTTATAGTTTCTGAGATCATCAAACACATAATTTCCATTACCTTCTAAGGCCATGATAACTAAATTACTATCTTCTCAAACTCATAATAATAACATCACTGTCCTCATGACCAAGCCTATGGACCTTGGGTTGATCTCAACAACTCTTAAGGTTGTAAAGACACCTTTCAGACATGTGTCAAGTTTCTTAAATAGCCAACAGTACCTGCTTAGTTTTCCCATGATCAAACACCGCCGGTAGCAAATTGAATCTCAGGTAATTCTATAATCTGCTCATTACCCACCTTCGGCTTTGCTCTTTGTCAAGGGCTGGCAAGTTTTATGGATATGTTGTTGTTGAGGAATAGGATGAGATTCGCTATATTTATAGTTTCTTTCGTTTTCGATAAGCATGCCACAGTAAACTAAAATTCTAAAAAAGAAATATCATATTGAAAAATCGAAGTTTAAAATTTAGCTAAGTAGGTAAAAAATTGGGATATCTGAGGCATTTTCTTCATCTGAGGCATTTCCTCCCGTGTTTCCACTATGTTGCACAAGGAGGTGTTACAAATTTTGGGGATGGAAACAGTAGCATCGTACTATTACTGTGAAATCCTATACAGGTTACTTCACCAGCTACATGTTGACCTGTTATAGGCATACCTCCATGAATTCTAGCTTGAAGCCCACCACATATGATGTGCATCTGGTAATTAAAGATATGGGAACCTTAGTTATGTCAAGGTCGTCAGAGAGTCTGCAAAAATATTTGGGAAATAATACCATGTTTCTTCCTTGAGTTTGTCGGAGTAGGATAATCAACAAAACCAAAACACTCTCTCTTCATACACTCAGATGAGAACACCAAGCTTGTCAATTAAGTATGTAGGAAAGACCTATTTCTTCTTTGAAGGAATGGTTGTGTTTCTGGGAATAAAAACGTTCATATCACTTTCGGTTGTATTGTGACCAAGCGAAAGAGGAGAAACATCAAGAAGTAACACGTCTTGTACATCCATTGCCTCCTCCGCTTACAGTGACATCTTGCATTGCAACTCAGTAAGCAACAACCTCATCAGTTTTAATTCTTTTGTAAAGATCATTCTCATTAAAGAAGCCCTGCAACAATTGTTGTGATTTGAGAATTACCACTAACCAAAATAATGTCATGGATGAATTTCTTACCATCTTAGCATCATAATAAACAAAACCAAAACACTCTCTCTTCGCACACTCAGATGAGAACACCAAGCTTGTCAATTGAGTATGTAGAAAAGACCTATTTCTTATTTCAAGGAATGGTTGTGTTTCTGGGAATAAAAAAATTCATAACACTTTCTGCTTTATTGCGATCAAGTCAAGAAGTAACAGGTCTTGTACATCCATTGCCTCCTCCACTTAGAATGGCAGCTTGCAATGCAAAAGCAACAACCACATCAGCGTTAATGCTTTTGCAGAGCTCATTCCCATTAAATAATTCCTACAACAGCTGTTGTGCTTTGAGAATTTATACTAACCAAAACAATATCATGGATGAATCTCTTACCATCTTAACATCATAATAAAGAAAACCAAAACACTCTCTCTTCATACACTTAGATGAGAACACCAAGCTTGTCTATGTAGGAAAGACCTATTTCTTCTTTCTAGGAATAGTTGTGTTTCTGGGAATAAAAACATTCATAACATTTGCTTTTGTATTGTGACCAAGAGAAAGAGGAGCAACATCAAGAAGTAACAGTTCTTATACACCCATTGCCTCCTCTCAGAATGGAAACTTGCAATGCAACTCCGTAAGCAACAACCTAATCATTGTTAATGCTTTTGCAGAGCTCATTCCCATCAAATAAGTCCTGCAACAACTGTTGTGATTTGAGAATTCCCACTAACCAAAACAATTTCATGGATGAATCTCTTACCATCTTAGCATGTCAAACACTTTTCTATAGGCTCCATGCACTTTGCAAATAGATTTGTTTTCAGCTCTTCAGACCTAGATTTAATTATTGTTGAATAAAAGGCCATGCCTCCATATAATGAATCAATATATGTGGTTTTCTGAGAAGTGGATGAAGAAGACCTCCTCAACAACAACATTTTGATGCTCATGCAAAGCAGTTTATCAAGACCAAAATCTAGCTTAATGGTTCAATCCATTCACACATAATTTTCGACATATATGATTTTGCTGAGCATAGGTCATGTTCCAATCAGAACTGAATTCATTCTCAAATCTGAAATCCATGCACAAATACCCATATAAGTTGGTGGTTAATGCAGTCTATCTTAGACTGCAAACTAAATAATCTTCATTATTCTTTTTTATGTTTTGCTACCCAAAACTGAAAGTAAAATTGGTCTACATTGCTATGCAGCTTCATAAGCAACTGCCTCATTCGGGTTAATGCTTTTGCAGATCTGATTCTCATTAAAGAAGTCTTTCAACAACTATTGTACTTCAAAAATTCCCACCAATCAAAACAACGACATAAGACATACTCTAATTTGACAAGCAATCAAACATTTTGGTGTAAACTATAGGAATTTTTTGTTCGAAAGGTGCCTAGCCTTTATATGTTAGAACTTGCCTGTAAATGAAATGAAGATCCAGTTTGACTTTCAATAAGGCTATCCGCTATCCGCTAGAGAAAGGTGCACTATTTACGAGGGTCGGATAGAGAGAAAGCCTTGCCCTGCAACGATTCCATGATTTCAAACACCAAGTAAATTGCAAGAAGCTTTTCCCAAAACAACGTCTAGCTAAGGACAGTATGAAGAGGAGCCTCATCGTCCTGTTGCAATTCGTCTCCATGTTTGTAGAGGATAGGACTACGTGCCACGGAGAGATGTCGGTATGGCCGTGTGGTAAAGGCTCCTTCAATTCGACTGTCTTATAGCCGCATTCTTCATCTGCTGTCAAAATCTCGGGGCAGCGATAACTTAGAGCGTCTGGAATGCCCATTTTAATTTTCATAACTGGAAGAATTCAGGATTACCCATTATGAGACGCTTATGGTCATTAGCCCTTCCACCATGGTGCTCTCCTCCTCCTTCTCCTCTGATCTAGCTATGGAGTTCCCTTCAATTTCGCCTATAGGGAAGAATGGAAAATGAGAATTGGTTGTTCCCTTCTTGGTTAAGCTAAAGGAAAAATAATGGAAAATGAGAATGGACTAGTGCGCAAACTATTTCATCTTCTAATCTAACGGCTGAAACCTTTGCAATCGTCTAACATATAATCTTACGACGTATAAAGATGACAGGTAGGTAGAGAGGGGAGTTGATTTCAGAGGGAAATGCCTTACGGCGTAATAATTAATTTTGAAAAACAAATAATTATTTTTTAATATTATTGCAAAACACATTTTAAGTGGTGGTATTATAACAAAACGTATACATAGATGAAAAATTTATGTGATAAATTAAATGTAAATTTATATGATATCCCCTCTCTTATAACTATTTAAAATTTACTACATACAAAAAAACTATTTATTAATGTTTTTGAAAGATGAAATAACAGTTATTGTAAATATGATTTTTACTTTCGAAAGTAGTTAGGGAGATAGCTACCTCTCCCTAACTAATTTCTTAGAGAATTTATTCAAGAAGATCAAGAGGATAGGGCTATTTGAGATCAAAGGAGGAGAAGAGAGCAAGAAAGAGGCAAGGCAGAGAGATCTGTGATGGTTTGTCACAGAGAATAGCTCCGGGGGAGATTCTACAAAGAAATTAAAGTAAAGAAAGGTTCTTGTGGCCACGAACAGCTCCGGGGGAGATTTACTAGTACAGTATAGTACAGAGATTTACTAATACAGTACCTAGTAGAGTATAGTACAGAGATTTACTGATACAGTACGACATAATCCAAATAAGTGATTAAGTAAACATAGAACTTATATAGTTATATGAGTTTATGTTTTAACAGATTGTAGTGAAGAACTATTAATTAGGAAAAATTACAAGTAAATTGTTATGTGCATTTACAAGAGGTGGAATTATTCATTTACATTTAGTAAATTAGTGCAAATATGATTATAGAGGATAACCGAAAAACTACAGGAGTGGAGTATTTTACAGTATAATGTTGGAAAGAGACAAAAAGAGCTTTTAGCATAAGTCAAAATATTTCCAAATAAAGAAAAACCCAAACTAATAGTGCTTAGCGTTATCATTTTGTAAGTACTAAAATTAAAAATACATTATAACACTAAAATAAAAAATACATTATAACACTAGAAGGAGATATACAATGATTATAGCATATACGAAATATTTCCAAAGAAAGAAAGACTGAGACAAACAGAGCTTTTAGCATAAGTCAAAATATTTCCAAAGAAAGAAAAACCCAAACTAATAGCGCTTAGCGTTATCATTTTGTAAGTAGTGAAATTAAAAATACATTATAACATTAGAAGGAGATAGACAATGCTTATAGCATAGACGAATATTTCCAAAGAAGGAAACACTGAGACTAGTAGCATTGCGCGTTATCATCCTATAAATAGTATAGCTAAGTACTCATAAAGTGCTAAATCAATAAACTTGACAGTATATAATGTTGAGACTATAGCATAAATATGAGAATTAATAGAGAAAAATGAGATGGACTCGAATTCGAAAGGAACCAATAGTACAATATCTGCATGTAAAGCTACGAAATTTTCTTAAAAACCATATAACCATGTAAGCCAAAGTTGGTGTTGAAGGAAACAAAAACCTAATTTAGTGTAATCAGGCAATCAATATCTAAATAACTATTAAGCAGCATAACATAATCCAAACTAAGAACCAGAAGCAGAGTCACGACGAATAATATCAAGAATTCTAGAAAGGTTATGCATGTGAATAAGTTTCAAACTTATACAAAGGCTGAAATGAATAAACAGTAAAATCATAAAATCATACATAAGCCTCGCGGGATAATACTGCATGAAATTTCCAAATCATTTATTAAAAACCAGAAATAAGGTATTATAGTCTCTCTGGAATTGTTGTACCTCTGAGATAATGATGGTCATCTGAGATAATAATGGTCAACTATTATGTCAGAGCATCTAAGATAAATGTTTTGGGGGTTTTGTTTTAATTTTGGGAGACCAATGAGTGAAACAAATATAGAACTGATATACCCAACCCTTTGAATAATATCAATATCTTAGCAAAGGGTTGCTATAAAATTTCACACAGTGATAAAGCTTGAAGAATTTCTGTGATAAATTAAATGTAAATGTATATGATATCCCCTATCTTATAACTATTTAAAATTTACTACATACAAAAAAACTATTTATTAATGTTTTTGAAAGATGAAATAACAATTAGTGTAAATATGATTTTTATTTGCGAAAGTAGTTAGGGAGATAGTTGCCTCTCCCTAACTAATTTCTTAGAGAATTTATTCAAGAAGATCAAGAGGATAGGGCTATCTGAGATCAGAGGAGGAGAAGAGAGCAAGAAAGAGGCAAGGCAGAGAGATCTGTGATGGTTTCTCACATGGAATAGCTCTGGGGGAGATTCTACAAAGAAATTAAAGTAAAGAAAGGTTCTTGTGGCCACGAACAGCTCCGGGGGAGATTTACTAGTACAGAGATTTACTAATACAGTACCTAGTAGAGTATAGTACAGAGATTTACTAATACAGTACGACATAATCCAGATAAGTGATTAAGTAAACATAGAACTTATATAGTTATATGAGTTTATGTTTTAACAGATTGTAGTGAAGAACTATTAATTAGGAAAAATTACAAGTAAATTGTTATGCGCATTTACAAGAGGTGAATTATTCATTTACATTTAGTAAATTAGTGCAAATATGATTATAGAGGATAACCGAAAAACTACAGGAGTGGAGTATTTTACAGTATAATGTTGGAAAGAGACAAAAAGAGCTTTTAGCATAAGTCAAAATATTTCCAAAGAAAGAAAAACCCAAACTAATAGTGCTTAGCATTATCATTTTGTAAGTACTAAAATTAAAAATACATTATAACACTAGAAGGAGATAGACAATGCTTATAGCATATATGAAATATTTCCAAAGAAAGAAAGACTGAGACAAACAGAGCTTTTAGCATAAGTCAAAATATTTCCAAAGAAAGAAAAACCCAAACTAATAGCGCTTAGCATTATCATTTTGTAAGTAGTGAAATTAAAAATACGTTATAACATTAGAAGGAGATAGACAATGCTTATAGCATAGACGAATATTTCCAAAGAAGGAAACACTGAGACTAGTAGCATTGCACGTTATCATCCTATAAATAGTATAGCTAAGTACTCATAAAGTGCTATATCAATAAACTTGACAGTATATAATGTTGAGACTATAGCATAAATATGAGAATTAATAGAGAAAAATGAGATGGACTCGAATTCGAAAGGAACCAATAGTACAATATTTTCACGTAAAGCTAGGAAATTTTCTTAAAAACCATATAACCATGTAAGCCAAAGTTGGTGTTGAAGGAAACAAAAACCTAATTTAGCGTATTCAGGCAATCAATATCTAAATAACTGTTAAGCAGCATAACGTAATCCAAACTAAGAACCAGAAACAGAGTCACGACGAATAATATCAAGAATTCTAGAAAGGTTATGCATGTGAATAAGTTTCAAACTTATACAAAGGTTGAAATGAATAAATAGTAAAATCATAAAATCATACATAAGCCTCGTGGGATAATACTGCATGAAATTTCCAAATCATTTATTAAAAACGAGAAATAAGGTATTATAGTCTCTCTGGAATTGTTGTACCTCTGAGATAATGATGGTCATCTGAGATAATAATGGTCGACTATTATGCCAGAGCATCTAAGATAAATGTTTTGGGGGTTTTGTTTTAATTTTGGGAGACCAATGAGTGAAACAAATATAGAACTGATATACCCAACCCTTTGAATAATATCAATATCTTAGCAAAGGGCTGCTATAAAATTTCACACAGTGATAAATCTTGAATAGTGGTGAGCAGAAAACAAAAAAAATAATATGATTATCACAATTCTCATATAGATAATTACATAATCGTAAGTATGAAAACCTCTGACCAATGTTTAGAAGGTTCAAGAGAATATGATTATGCTTACAACAAGATGCTGATGGCCTATTGATTCAGAGGGAAAAATAATATAATTATCACAATTCTCATATAGATAATGTAAGTATGAAAACTGCTGACCAATGTTTAGAAGGTTCAAGAGAATATGATTATGCTTACAACAAGATGTTGATGACCTATTGATTCAGAGGGAATTAATTAAACAGAGAGTTCATTAATCCATTCTCTTTAATGATTATCACTTCAAAAGCTTATAGGAATAGATTGAGACACAATTATTCCTACCTAGTTATCTTTGTAAAGTCATAAAAATATGAAGAAAAACATAATAAGTAATAATAGAAAAACTTACAAGAAACACAAATTGTGCAAAACAGAATTTAAAATCCTTTGCTTCGTATTGAGGTTCCAGAAAATTCAAGTACATCAAATGTCTAGAAATGCTTCATCAAAGGTGCAACCCATGATAACTCATGACGAGAGTTATTTTACATCAAATGTCTAGAAATGCTTTGTCAAAGGTGCAACCCATGATAACTCGTGAAGAGAGTTATTTATATAACAGTAGGACAAAAAATAACCTAAACTGATTTTACAAAAATAGATTATTTGCACGATCAAAAATAAAAGTATCTAATGATCTGGCACTGCTTTAGTTTTATGTTGTTCGATGACTGTCACTGAAAAATTTGAAAATTGGTTGAAGTTATCTAACTATTCATTCAAAAGTTGAATGTTGTTAAATTATCCTTGATTAAGTAAATCTGTTAATTCTTCCCAGCGTTACTTATTTGGGATAGAAATTCTTGTTATCCTTCGTAGATTTCATCCATCTTGGTGTATTTAGTAAAAGTGGGCTTTACCAAAATATATGCTTTATTTCATCTGGGATGAAGAAAGAATCCCTGAGTGTTTTTATTATGAGAGTTGTATCGTTGATCCTCTATTTTAATAGGCAAGGCTCTGCATAGTTGTCTTCTTCTCTCAATATAGGCTTTTCGACAGGTTTCTTGTTGAGTCTTGGAATAAATAGACTCTGTGACTAGTATTAGAGTTATTTATCCAATGTTGTGGTCTTCGGCTAATTACTTGCAAAACACAACAATAGTTAAGAAAACATAGTTTCGACAAGAAAGGTGATTGATGTGTTTGTTTACATAGGGATGCCTGAGAAAGGATTTGTGATAGCATTCTCGACGTAGCTGGAGGTCAAATGGCATTGCATAGGTTTAGGGTAGCACTGAAGGGTTTGACGGGATTAAATTGTGAAATGGACGAAAGACACAAAAAGAAGAGTTTTCGGGGTTTTAAAGTGTAACGATCGAGTTTTTGAATATGACGTGAATGTTTGAATAATTGGCAATTTATCGGGTTGGCGAGGAGGCGGTTTTAAAGGCTCGTGGCACCGCTTATGAGGCAAAGTTGGTTTTGAGGAGGGCTCAACCGATATACTCTAGAGTGTGACACGTAGCCTTAGGGGGGTCTGGGAAAACTACTTTATCAAAAGAGTATTGTTCAGGCATCAGGCGCGATCGATATGGATGTGGAGCATTGGATTAAATGGGAGTTGATCTAAAGATAATCGGGCGAGGAAAGTGAGCGGGAGATAAAGAATGGGCTTAGGGAGGGGCTCAGTTCTTTAAGCATTGGCAGTATGGGATTATTTAAGGTTAATGATGGGATTAACATTGATCGGGCAGAGCTTAATGAAGTGACGTGGAGCGGGGGTAAATGGTGTTTATCATATGAGCGGCGAATGAACGTTTATGAAGGATATGAAAGGAGAACGTGGTGGATATGGGTCTAGGTGATTTAATGAATAAAGGGATAGAATATCATAGATCACATTCTCCTTTGGACCAATGGTTCATTCCCCTAAGAGTGATGCAATGTGATATGATCCTACGGTCAGGAATGGGCAGTCATCCAACAGTTGACAGCGTTATCGCACATCGTACATCACACTTTCTTCTCCTCAATGGTTCATTCTCTTATGAATTATGCGATGCGATATTATAATTTAGGAAATAACTATTTCATCATTTCAAACCTTAAATTTCTACCTACCCTTTTATTCCTAAAATTTTTACTTATTCTTTTAGAGTGCATTTGAACTAGCAACTCAATATTTTCTTTTATGAACATTCTAACTCTATACCTTATTTCTTCCATTGGCTCAGATTAAAATGTTCAACCTTAAGGGGGTCGAGGAAAAATGCTTTATTAGAAGGGTATTGTTCGGGCATCAGGCGCGACCGATATGGACGTGGAGCAGTTGGATTAAATGGGAGTTGATCTAAAGATAATCGGGCGACGAAAGTGAGCGGGAGATAAAGAATGGGCTTAGGGAGGGGCCCAGTTCTTTAAGCATTGACAATATGGGATTATTTAAGGTTAATGACCGGATTAACATTGATCGGGCAGAGCTTAATGAAGTCACATGGAGCGGAGGTAAACGGTGTTTATCATATGAGCGGGGAATGAACGTTTATAAAGGATATGAAAGGGGAACGTGGTGGATGTGGGTCTAGGTGATTTAATGAATAAGGGGATAGAATATCACAGTTCGCATTCTCCTTTGGCCCAATGGTTCATTCCTCTAAGAGTGATGCAATGTGATATGATCCTATGGTCAAGAATGGGTAGTCATCCAACAATTGATAGCATTATCGCACATCGTACATCGCACTTCCTTCTCCTCAATGGTTCATTCCCTTATGAATTATGTGATGCGATATTATATTTAGGAAATAACTATTTCATCATTTCAAACTTTAAATTTCTACCTACCCTTTTATTCCTAAAATTTTTACTTATTCTTTTAGAGTGCATTTGATCTAACAACTCAATATTTTCTTTTATGAACATTCTAATTCTATACCTTATTTCTTCCATTGGGTCAGATTAAAATGTTCAGCCAATTATTTTCTACCTATGAGAACAAATCAAATTATGATTCAACTATATAATTGGATAAAATAAGCTAGTGTGGCATCTAAACAAACTGCCCAGAACTATTATTTTTCAAACTGAATTTAGAACAAAGTAGTGGCATTTAGATTTGAAACACTTTCAAAGTTTATTTTTTTTTCTTTTCTATCTAACCTAACATTTTATTTTTCCTTTATTTTTTATGGCATCTACCCTAAATTTTTCTTTGATATGGAGATATTTATCTACAAATTTTCCTAACATTTTTTATTCAATATTGTTTTTGTCCATATCCTATCTTAACATTTTGTATATACATTTCCATTTTTTTTGTCTAATTTATTCTAACTTATCAAAACCAAAAAATTCTACAACATCGGCTCCAACTGGGGAATGCTTTCTCGTGTAGAATGTAGAGAACTTGCAGATCCATGTGCCTTCTGCTTGGGCTCTAGAGTCTTTGCTATAAAAAATCTCACTGATAACTTAAAAATAAAAGAAACCAGAGTATTTACAATGAAATGTTTCCCAACTTCTTAGTACTAAATGAAATGTTTGAGAAACCTTCCATTGACAGGATAAGTGGAATATTGTCCCTCAAGATTTTATAGCACAAAAGTGTTGTTACCCTTTACTTCAGCAATTACTAAAGGGCCAAACCATAGGTTGTCAAACTTACCATGCTTCCCTTTTCCTCCCTCCTAGAGCCCCATCTTAGAACTAGGTCACCTTCTCTGAAGTCTGTTTCCCTGGCTCTTTTGTCAAACAGGATTTTCATCTTATTCTGATATTTCTTCAATTTGTATTGAACTTCATCTCTTTTTTCATTTAGTTCAATAATCTGATTTATCCTTCTTGAAAACTCACCAAGTTCATCTATTAAGTCCTCCAATAATTTTAAAATTGGGAAAACCAAATTGGTGGGAAAAATTTCATCTTTCCCATAGATTAACCGAAAAGGAGATTTCCTAGTAGATCTTTTTGGAGTTATTATATTTGCCCATTCTTCATAAACTAAATGAGAGTCCCAACTCTTTTTATGATCTGCTAGGGTCTTTTTGATTACTTTTACAAGAATTTTATTTGAGGATTTAGCTAGGCCATTACCTTGAGGGTAGTATGGAGTTGAATGATGTAAGAGAATCTGATATTTTTGGCAAAATTCAATCATTTTAACACTAGAGAATGTTGTTGCATTATCTGTGACAATTTGAGTTGGGTAACCAAACCTAGATAAGATGTTTTCTTCAATGAATTTAATTACTAATGAATCAGTAGCATTTCTTACTGGAATTGCTTCCATCCATTTAGTGAAGTGGTTTGTTATAGTGAGGATCCATCTATGCTGATTACTTAAAGTGGGATGGATTTCTCCATTAAAATCTAATCCCCATTGAAGGAAAGGTGTTGAGATTATTGATGCTACTAGTGGAAGAGTTGCTAGTTTCTTCATACCAGCGAACATATTACAAGGAACACAACCTCTGACCTTTGCCCCTACTTGAAAGCAAAATCTTGGCCAATAAAATCCTCCCGTTAATATCTTGTATGTTGTCGCTCTCCAAGAATAATGTCCTCCACAAAACCCTGCATGAAACTGACCAATGATTCCTTCAGTTTCTGATTCTGTTAAACATAATAACAAAATATTCAGTGGATCTTTCCAGTACAAATTTGCATTTATGATGTAGTAGTTGATTGCTTTCAATTTAAGACTTTTACACTGGTCTTTGGAAAATTATGTTGGGCATTCAAAATGGAGAAAATTTACAATGTCTTTATACCAATCTGACAATAGAAAATTGTCATCAATATGTAAAGGGTTAATCTAATCTGAAGGTAAAGGTTCTTTTGGATTATTTTCTCTAGTTTGAAGAGAAGGTTCTTGTGGACTCTCCCCTTGTAAAATTAGGAAAGGTTCTTGTGGATTCTTCCCTTGTGCAATGACAAAAGTTTCTTGTGGATTCTTCTCTTGTACTAGGACAGAAGGTTCTTGTGGATTCTTCCCTTGTACTTCTAAAATAGAATTGATTCCAAAAACTTTGGAATTGGATTCTACTAGAAGCTTGGCTAATCCCTGGCCTTTTACTAGATTTGTAGTTTTGATACTTAGATCAAACTCAAGTATTTGATTGATCCACCTACCTCTTTTCCCATCAGTGTTAGGTTGAGTTAAAACCATTTTTATAGCACCATTAGGAACATAAGTAGCAATAGTTGAATGTAGGACATACATCCTTAAAGATTTAAGGGCTTGAATGAGGGCATAGGCTTACTTCTCGATTATGTCATACTTAAGCTCGACATCTATCATAACCTTACTGAAAAAGGCTATGCTCTGGTCATGGTAATCTTCATTCTTTTGTAATATAACAACAAAAATGGTTGTTTCTAAGGCAAAAGAAAATATACTGAATGGTTTAGTATAATCAGGGTTGATCAAGGTGGGAGCTTTAGTGATAGCTTTCTTGATCTAATCAAATGCATGCCTAGAAGAGTCAGTCCATTTAACTTCATGATCCTTTCAAAGCATGTTAGTTACATCCTTTATAATCTTTGCATAATTCAGGATGAATCTCCTTAAAAAAATAATCTTACCCAGAAAAGCTTGAATTTCTTTCTTGTTTCTAGGTAATGTCAACGTTTTAATGGTAGACACATGCTTGCAATCATTTACCACTCCTTCCTTCGAGATTATATGGTCTAATAGTTTTCCTTCTTTGATAGAAACAAAGAATTTTTAGGGTTCAATGATATCCCAAATTTCCTACACCTGTCACAAACTTTGTTCAAGTGCTTTAGACGTTTCTGATCATATTTAGAAAAAACAGTAATGTCATCAAGATAAATAACTATAAATTTGTTTACCTGACCTATGAAAGCTACATCCATAGCTCTTTGAAATGTTTCTCTAGCATTTGATAAGCCCAATGGCATCCTAGTATAATCAAATGCATTCTTAGAAGAGTCAGTCCATTTAAATACATTCACTTGATTATAACCTGAAAAACCATCAAGTATAGAAAGTATCTATGCTCTTGAAACTATTTGAAGTAACTATTCCATCTTAGGCAAAGGGTAATTATCCCTTAATGATGCTTTGTTCAAATTTCTAAAGTCCACACAAAGCCTGATTTCTCCATTCTTTTTCCTAACCGGAACTACATTTGCAACCTAATTAGAATATCTAAGAGGGAGAATGATCTGGGCATCTAGAATTTTCTTAATTTCCTTTTCTACAGTTGGTAGAAGGGTTGGATTAATCCTCCTACGTTTTTGTGGATATGGGACTACTTCTGGCTTCAAAGAGATCTTATGTTGTATTAATGAAGTATCATAACTTTTTAGATCAGCATAGGTCCAAGTAAAAACATCCTTATAATTTTGAGGTAACTTAATATATTGATTTTTATTCTCAGGGTCTAGATATGCATAGATTTTGATGCTTTTGACATCATCATTTCTTCCAATGTTAATCTATTCTATGTCCTCTTCCAAAGAAATTGTTAGGCCCCTATACTACTAGTGTAACCCCTTGTAGGTTGTGGAAGGCTAGGAGAAACAACACTTCCATCTTTATAGCTGTGAGGGGTAGACTTCTTTTTTGCCATAATTTTACTTTCCATTGTGTCACAAATCCCTTTTACTCTTTCCAATTGTTGTGGTGTTTCTCTAAATAATGTGTTGCTCTTTGTATCCTCATAATGTGCTATCATTTCCTCTGTGAGAATTGACCACGTAACCAGTCGTTTACGAGAACAAAGCCCTTTATACCATAAAAATTGATCTGGTTCTAAATATGAAGATGCAATACATACCTTTTGTAACGCTGAAACACCATGTAGATCAAAATATTGCTCCATCTGAAGTATCCAATTTACCGGATCCTTGCCATCAAACTTCCTCATCTTGCTTTTTCTTGATTTTAGGAGCTCGATCTTCAAATGACTGTAACTCTGTACCTTCGGATCTTTAAGTTCTGAAATTATGATCTGCAGTAGTCCTCTGTGTCCTCTTTCCAATGCCACCAGCCTGATCCAAATTGGATTCTCCAAGGAAGAGTTATGTGAAATCTCCCACAGTGACCTAATTATAGACTAATTCAGTAGAGCGAACTTGTACGACATGCCACGTGTCACTGTTTCAACCTTTGACTCTTAAAAATATATAAATGAAAACTACAGTCCGTCCTCTTTCTGTACCTTCTTACGAAATTTCAATCCGATGCTCAGAAAGAAAGTTATGACGATTTTCCCCAGGTCACCTGTTTTGAGTGTAATTCAGGAGTCTGCAAAAAGTCCAACTTCCTCAGATCATATCTCCGAAAATATCCACCGAAACGCTCTGAAATTCGGACCCAAAGTTCAGCGCCAATTCTTCTCAAATGGGTTTTTTTTGCGACTTCTGAAACATCACAGAAAAAAAAGTTATAGCGAAAATTCCACGATGACTTTGTTGGAGCAGCGAAACCCTAGAATCCAAAGCTCTGATACCAAATGTTATGAAACCAGCTCAAGAAAAGATAGAAAAGATAGATCAACGCCTTAGAATTCAGCCTCTTCGAGGGGGAAACTCCTTTACATTACATAAATGAACAATTCTTTTGGATGATTCAAATGAAAAAACCTCATTTCTATATATAGGAGTCTAAGGAGTCACAATATAACCCAGCCGACCTAACAATAATAATATAAAGCCACTAAAATAACAATAGAGGGACTCTATTGGGCACAGTAATAACAATATGGGGATAATAGGGGCAAAACAATATTAATAAGGGATGCAACTACAATATTATTGGGGTAATCACTAGTATTATAGGGACCCAACAGAGTTCACCCCTCCTGGGTTACATCTCCTTGGTCCAGCTTCCATGGCTTGGGCCTCTATATTAGCTAAAAATGGAAAAATGTGTTGCTTACAATGCTCTATTTCTCTAGAAACCTGCTTCAATGTGCTCATAACATCAAAATCGTCTAGGAATGACTTTTTCTGAGCCCAATTTGGTCAAAAATTGCAAAATTTATGGCACAATCAATTTCTCCTGGGAATTCTCCACTAAAACTGGAGGAACTCCAGTTAACTCCACTAAATCTGGAGTTAGCATCGAATTTAGGGGCTCCGCCAAATATTCTGCCAACTTAACTCCGCATTAATTAAATGATAAGTGTGGTTTAACTAGTTTTTAATCATGATTAGTGCTAATTATGTGGTTATGGTTTGCATTGAATGTCGAATGGTATGGTGTGGTCACATGCGAAGAGGTTACCGCTAACAGTTTACCTCCAAACCGCAATGTCATAACATTTAAATATAATTTGTGACTGTTAAATATTAAGTAAGAAAGCAGTGGTAAAACGGTAAGGCACGTGGTTTGTGCGGGTGAAGTCGCTTATTCAACTCTGCCGACCTACCCCTGCACGCCGATAATGCTCAACCTTTGGGGAGGGATATGTGGCAGCCTCTAGGCTTGCCACATGTCCCTCCTCATTGGTCCTTCCTCCAACCAATGAAATCAAGCCAACTCACGAGACTGCAGACCAACCACAACGCGACACTTGGTGAGACTCCATTAGTTGTTGACCAGCCTAGTCACCTGCAATGTCAGAAGTATGAACTGCTGACTATGCAGTGACTATACCTTTTTTTTTTAATTCCTTTGTTTGGGAAACCAACAGAATGCAATATCTTCCTCATACGAGCTATGTTTTGAGTGAAACAATTTGCGTTGGGATCTTATCGCAGAGATGGACATGGTCATTCAATGTTTGAGAAATTCTGAGCACTTTGATTTCTAAGCTAAATATTGATCCCTGATTAGCCACACCCTCAGGATTTTTTATTTTTGTATACCCTATATTAGGTGGGCAGACCTACCTATGGTTTTGTGTGTGGTTTCCTCACATGGTTTTGAGCATGATGGTTTTCTACTCATGGTATTTTGTAGATCCGGTAAGGGAAATACAATTATGTTCTAATCCAGGGTTAATGGATTGGGGTTTATGGATGTTTCGACATGTATATATATGTATTATAACATTGAAAGGAATATAATGAAAAATCAATCTAGTAGTCCCAGTTTTAGGATCCAGGGGAAAATCTTTGTGTATATTTGTTTTATGTTCTATGCTCTCATCATTGTTTATTTTATGTTTTTAGAATTCGTATGTAGGTAATTTCTGTACGGGGTTATAACCTAGAACAAGATCTAGGATCTGATCCCGGAGATGAAACAAAAATCATAGCCATTGGATTCAAATGTAAGGATTCAATTGAAAGTATTAGTTCTTCTAGCAAGCCCATTGAAACTCAAAATTTAAGAGAAAGAATAGAGTTTTTCCATATTAGAGTCATCACAAGACATAACAAAGTAGATACTTTGTTTGATAGTGGATCACAAGCAAACCTTATTTGAGAAGACATTGTCAAGAAACTAAATTTGGAAACCATTCATATTCCTAACCCTTATCCTTTGGGTTGGGTATGTGATAATGCCAAATTGCAAGTGACAAGAAAATGCATACTTAAATTTGCAATCACTATAAATTTTATTGATGAGGTAGAACTCGATGTGGTACCACTTGACATTTGTGGGATTGTTTTAGGAAGCCCATATTTATATGATAGGAAAACCATCTTTCAACGTCATGAGAACAAGTATCATTTGTTTAAAAATGGGATTGAGTATATTGTTAGAGCACAATGTAAGAAGTTGAGTTTGTCTCTTGTGAATGTTGGACAAATGAAGAGGTTTGTAAATGCTAGTCAAAAATTTTCATTGTTGATGATTAAACATAAATATGTTGATGAATCTGAAGCCTTCCAAGAATGTGATGCAATATTAAAATCTAATTTAGTTGAAATTGTTAACACATGTGATAAGATGTTTTAGGAATCAGTTGCCTCCCAAAAGAGGAAAACAACATGAAGTTCAATTGCAACGGGATGCATCACTTTTGAACATTAGGATGAAAAATATGTCAGTGTTAGAGAATGCAGGGATCAACATGCAGATGCAAGATCTACTTGATAAATGGAACATTAGTTCTAATACATATTCTTGTGGGTCTCCTAATGTTTTAGATTTGAGCAAGGATGGTGCATGGCGATCACATTTGGTGAAGAGTCAAGCCAAATACAAGGCTAGACATTATATGCATCGTGTTGACCACAATTTTTAGGTTGGAGATGAAGTAAGGCTTTGCATCAACAAAGAAAAGCTTGAAGGTGAAAAGAACTTGAAATTGGATAAACCTCTTTTGATTGAAGAACTAGGAGAGAATGTTTAGATTATTTCAATATAAGTTTTCTTTCGTGAAAATCTTGAAGAATTGTAGCAAGATCCTATCCTTGATAGGAAAACAAAAACTTCAAGAAAAGGGAATGTGAACCACCTTCATATGAGACTCAAAGGTACAAATTCATATAAAGCCAAATGTATTGAAATTGGAAGGGTGAGGGAACTGTACCCACATTTGTTTGTTGACTAAAAATAGTCTTTTGGAGGTCCAAAAGATTATAGTTTGGAGGGGTGATACAGAGGATCAGTAAAGTGCTCAAAATTCAAAGTGTTCAAAAGTGCTTGAAACATGTGTCAAAGCTTAGATCTCGATGACTTGAATCCAACACAAATTGAATCGCTCAAAACCAATATTGTATGCTCCCGATATCACGTTCTGATTGTTTTCCCAAACAGGTAAAAACAATTACAGGTTGGCTCCAAGGCTGCTCATTGGGCAGTTTGCATACTAACTGGGTAGGGTGATTGGGTAAGCTGACAATACAATTTGGGCCAATGGAAGGTTGCCAAGTGGCCTCTTCATATTGGATCAAATCTATTGTGTTTGGATTGGTGGTTGAGTTTTTATTTGGGCAAAAAATGGGATGCCATGTGGCCCAATCATGGGCCGCCACGTAGCACCCTCGGGTCAACAGAATTTGGTGAAAGGTAAAATCAACACCGACTAGATTTAAACTCAATACCTCTAAACTAGCATGGCAGCGCTTTTCCAATCACGTTGTGGGTGTTACTTGATATACCTAGTGGTGCATTTATATTTAAATGGTGAGTGTTAATGTATTGGGGGGTGGGGTTGGGGCTAAGCCCCAGCGCCCAGTGACCTTATCGCCATGGGACCGTAGGCAACAAGGGCCAAGGGCTCGCGCTTAGCCCCCAAGGTTCTAGATACCATAACATCTACCCACTGGACTGGAATGCAACTATAGTGGGGGGATAGCAAATAAGCCCAGCCCACAATCACCACGATGCCATGGAACCACGATGGACCACAATGGAGAGCTTGATAGTGACAGGCGCGGAAGAATGGGGATAAGCCTCAGATTTTTATGGCAGGCATGGAACAGTTGCTGAAGATTCAGGGGCCTATGCCGATGAGGGTGGGTGGTTAAGCCTAGCCCCTAGGCACATGACCCCATGTGGCCCAGTTTTTCCAACTATAGGCCTCACTGGGTACATAAAGGAGACAACAAAATGCACCCAATTTAGCGTGAATGTCATCGGCCCTGGGAAAAATTGTCACTTGGCGGCTCCGAAAAAGGAAAATTTGTAGAATGGTTAGCAAGCCAGTGCAGTTTGTAGAACAATTAGCAAGGAAAAATTCTAAAGAGCATAACTTATTCAGTTTTGGCGAAATTGAGCTCAATAAAATACCAGCTGGGGGTTTTTTACTGTTAGGGATCCATTACAGACATAATTTTTACATTATGAGCATTGTAAATCCATGTAAACACAAATTTGATCACTTAATGAAAGAGGTCCAACATTAGAAGCTGGAGCAGGAGATGGGTTAACTCCTTTATCATTTTTCTTGTTATGTGTTTCTGATATGGTATATTTGTTTCTGATTTATGTTGTTAACTAAGTTTTAAGACCATTATTTTATGTGTTTTGCAAAGTGATCTATTGCCTAATATACATAAAATTCTACTTGCAAATTTTTCCATCTCCTTCAAGTTTTCATTACATATCATCAAAGCACCATTTGTATGCATATGCTATATGAATTTCATTGCATCCCTAAAACACATCAAGTCATATTAGAGATGAACTTGTAGCTTTGCAAAAGGAAGAGAATAAACTAGTATGTCAAACTCTTGGGAAGGAGGAAGGTGTAACTTCTGTTTTTGGGAAAGATTGTGCATGTTGTAACTTGAAGTTTTTATAGTGGATGTTATGTTGATGATTAGATGCTAGGAAAGTAATCTTTGTTGAAAATAGAATTAATAATGCATTAGTTCATGCATAGTAATTGGAGTGAGAATTATAGGACAACATTAATAAGTATGCCACTTAACAAAATAAATAAAAGATATGCTAGCTATAGAGATCGAAGATATGAGAAATCATAAAAAATCAAGAATCTAAAAAGTTGAGAAGGACAACTAAGGAATGGCAAATGAAGCATGCCCATAATGTTGGAGAGGAATCAAGGATATAAATTGAAAGAAAGGAAATGCAAAATGACTAGGAAAGAGACCCTAGTGTGTAGTTGCACAAACTTCTAAAATGATAGTCACTATATAGAATTGAAAAATTAAATTGGAATAGAAACTTAGCAATTGAAAATATAATTAAATTGGAGAATTAGAAAAGTATTTTGAATATCAAAAAGTTGAATACCCTCATGAGGTGACATTTGTTGCCACGAAGTTCAAAGGAGCACACTGCTTTATGGTGAGATTGTGTACGAAAATATAGTGTATAATAGTATGGACAAGATTAAGACGTGGGAAAAAATGGGAAGTAACATGAACGTGAAATCTTCACATGTGAATTATTAATAACATTTGTACAAAAATGATAGGGATTTGAGGTAAAAGGGAGAAATTAATCCGAGGGAACATATAGGAGTGACCGTGCATAAAGGGGCTCAACTTCCAAAGAATGACAAGTGATGCTAAGAGCCCAAGTTTTTTTAACTCAAGATGAAATTAGATTATATCGTGTTCATACTTTATATGAAGCATACCAAATTGATTTTGATATTGACAAAAAGCTGAATAGAAGGGAACACAGTACTAGAGGAAGAAAAAGTGAATGCAAAGGTAAAGAGAGATTTGGATGAAGTTAGAAAAAATGTAAATACTGAATATGAATCAAGTGGTTACACTAAGAAATTTATGGAAAGTCACAATTGTGGTAAACAAAAGCATAAGATGGTCGAATGTGCTAAGAATCAAAATGATGGAAAATGGATGAATGCAAAATGGAAAGTACAAGATAAGTGTTGTGATCTCATTATTAGTGAAGGAAGCATTAAATTACTAATGTATAAAAAGGTAATAAAGGATTTAACATGGAAATGTGCATTCCATCCTAGGTGATAAAGGATTTAACATTGAAATGTGCACTCTATCCTAGTGCATATGGAGTTTCATTACTAGAAAAGGGACACTATGATACTATTCTTCCATAGTATTTGTTAAATTTTCAAATAGGATATTATCAAGAACATGTGTTCTATGATATTGTTGTCATGGGTACCTATTGTGTATTACTTGGTAGACCTTGGTTATATGACATGGAATTTCCTAATGATGAGATGAAAATTCTTACTGGTTTTGAGAAAAAGGAAAGAAGTTGTAAGTTATATTAAATGAGAAAACAAAATGTTGGAGATAGAAACAATAACGAGATCATGCTTTGTTTAGTGAAAGAATTTTTATAGTAAATAAACAATCCAAAACTGTTTTCTTGATTTTTTTTCCCAAAGATGGTTGGAGAAGAAGGAAAGAAGAAAGTGATAGTAAGATATTGAAGAAATATACGAGGACAATTATAAGTGATAAACTAATTAGGGTACATTAAGGGACATTTTAGATTAGATTGACGTGATACCTAGATTAAGCATTCTTAACAAATTTCAATATAAAATGACACCACTAGAAATTTAAGAGGTTAATAGACAACTTCATGATTTGCTAGATATATACCTAATAAGATAAAGTTTAGGGATTTGTGATGTACTTGTAGTACTATCACTAAAAAAGGGTGGAAAATAACAGTGTGTGTGAAGTATACAATTACAAATGAGATGATTGTTTGAGTAGAGCAAGCTATATTAATAACAATGTGAGGAGTGGGTTTCACCATATTAGGATTAGAAAAGGGAATAAATAGAAGAAGACATTCCAAGAGAGGTTGGTTGTAGGAAGTGTCATTTGATATTATTTGAAAAATATATTTGATATGTTCATTAGGTTAATAAATGAGGCAATAAAACCTTTTTTAGATAAATAAGTAAAATGGATTGAAAAACTCTCATTTTTGAAAGTTGAAAATGAAAAACATCATTTTAAGATTTTAAGATAAATTTGTGGTTGTTTAAACTAATGAAATAAAATTGATTTGAGTAGTGGATTTCACACTATTAAGATTAGAAGGGAATAAATAAAAGATAACATTCAAAAAAAAGTTGGTTGTTGAAAGGAGTTCTTATGTCATTTTATTTGAATTGAAAATATATTTTGATATCTTCATTAGATTAATGAATAATGCATTAAAACCATTCTTACATAAATACTTAGTATTTTCATTATGCTGATGATGAGTGACGTAATAAAACTATTCTTAAGTTGATCATGACCAATGTAATAAAACTATTTTTAGATAATGTATAGTTGTTTAAACTAATAATATTTTATTATAATAAAACTATTTTTAGCTAATGTGTAGTTATTTATACTCATGATATTTTATTGTAATAAAACTATCCTTAAATAATATGTAGTTTAGTTTTTTAAACTGATGATATTATGTTATCTTTTTAAATATTTGCAACCAATATTAAAGATGAATATTATGTTTTTATATATTTGCAACAAGTATTGAAGATGGTTTTGTAAACCATTAGTACAACAGGATTGATTTGTAAACTGTCATTTAAAAAATTGAAAATAAACGACATTTTTAACCTAAAATATCATCCATTCCCCATGTTAAATCAAAATTTCACAATATTATTTATAATTATAAACCAAATCAAATAATTTGGTATCTTACTTTTCTGCCCGGCCAAAGTTGAGTCTTTATCATCAAATTTATTCCTTATAAATATTAAATATTTAGGTTTTCTACCTAAATTAGGGGAAAATAATTAATCATACCGTTTAAAATAAAACCAAAAATTTCGAAACAAATTTTCTACATGAATATAATGAAGCATAGCGATCTCGTAAACCTTTCACGTCCGTTGGATAAACACATCTCTAGCAACATGAAGAACACAACTGTAGAGAAAATTGAAGGGAGCAATGTCATTACACGGCCCAGTCCCATCAATCCGGTTCCACAACATGCTATTCCAGATGTCTCAAACTTTGTCAATCAATATACAACGGATAAGGCATCGCCTACTGTGTTTTCAGTATCAATTAAAAGGGCCACACTCTAAAACAAGACACCGAATTAAAATTAAACAAAAAATAGTTATTTTAATCTGTGGAGTGCTAGGGACTATTAAAATTAAACCAAAAAATTGCTTATTAACCCACAAAAAATAGTAATTTTAATTAAACAAAAAAATAGCTTATTAACAATAGTTTGTTGTTGCCCTCCTTATATATCTCTTTCCAAATCCAAATTGATGCTATGAGGGTTAATTAAGATAAAATAGCACACAGTAATATATTCTATTATTTCATCAAGGAAAGTATATACATATTTATACAAGTAATAATGTCAAGATAGGAATTCTATCTTAGACGTACAAGATAGGAATTCTATCTTAGACGTACAGTAGTGTGGTTGAGAAATTCTCTCAACCACACACTAAACTAGGAGAAACCACACACTAAACTAGGAGAAACTAAATTCCTAGGAACAAACTCCTCAAATTACAACCAACAAACTCCTCAAATTACAAATTACAACCATAGACAAGTAGGAAACGATTAGGAAACTATTTAAGTTCTTGATAAATTGATCATTGTGTAGTTTTCATTTTACATTACATGATTCATACCTCATACACCCCCAAATAATATTTCAAAAAGGAACATGGTTGATTTGAACTGAAAAGCACAAAAAATACCCTGGACCTGAATGAAATTGTTGGCTTCATTAAGTAGAAATTCCAGATGTTGCTCAATTTTCATTTGTGCCAATCGAATTAGTAAACCAAAGTAGTTGATTACTAATTCGTTAGTTCCCATGCCACATATGAACAGAGCATTCCTTATAATGCCTGATGCGTTTTTATCTCAAACCACATCTGCCAATATCGTCCGACAATTCTTGAAGTGCTGTACTTGCTTTCATAAAAGCAACGCAGCATGCATAATATTGGTGAACTGTTGCTCGCCATCAAATACCAGGGCTGATGCTCAACTTATTACAATTTAAGTTTAGTACATACACTGAACTTGGCCGTGAAATCGTCATACACATTTCCACCTGAAGCAAAGCTTACACCCATTAGCCGTAGTCAAACCAACTAACAAGTGTTTTTATAAATCTAAGAGAACTAATAAGCAGTGACTTTACCTGTAAAGTCTCTAAGTGCAAGCCTGAGCTTCATGCTGAACCACCTGAATCTGAACTTATACTTCGATATGAAGCTAGAACTTGCACAAACCAGAGATCATCCTCAACATTAGGAAATCACAACAGAATGAAACACAGCACAACAGGGTATCAAAACGCAAAAGCGCGGACCTGGACTCTGAAAAAATAGTTGAAACAACTGCACAGGGATATTTGTTAAATTCCCTTGAAAAAGCTATTGTGCAGGGTTATTGTGAGTCTGACAAATTCAAGACCTCCAGAGCATACAGCAGTGACACTAAGGGCATTGGAAATCTCCCAAAGAAAAAATTCTGAAGCGGAAATTTCTTCCTACTGGAAGCACCTGACAAGTTGATGTTGACATTTTGGAAATATAACATCATCTCGAGAAATTTCCAAATTTAATCCGAAGCTTAATCGTCTCCGGACTGGTAACAACTGACAAGCGGAATTTTTTTTGGACATCTTTTAAATCTGAAAAGAAATTTGAAAGCAGAAGCGTCTCCGTATCTAAAGAGTAAGAACCTGACAAGGAAGCACTTGATAACTCAATGGACATGGAGAAATTTCTTAACAAATCTCCAAATATATTAGGAATTGGAAGCGTTTCGATTGGAAGAGTCTCCAAACCTGACAACTCAATGGAAGCACCTGACAACTTCATGGAAATGGAAACATCTGTTAAATCACCAAAGAAAATTGAACGTGGAAGCCTCTCCAAACTAGAAGCACCTGATAAATTGATGTTGACATTTTGGAAATCTACTGCAACGTCGACATCTCTTAAATTTCCAAAAAAAATTGGAAGCGGAAGCACCTCCAAACTGGAAGCACCTAACAACCGTATGCTTACATCTTTTAAATCACCAAAAAAATTTGGATGTGGAAGCGTCTTCAAACTAGGAGCACCCGACAAGTTGATGTTGACATTTTGGAAATCTACCACCACGGAGGTATCTGTTAAATTTCCAAAAAAATTCGGTAGCACAAGCATTTCCAACCTGAAAGCACCTGACAACTTGATAGAAATGGAGAAATCTTCGAGATCCCCAGAAAAAATGGGACGCGGAAGCTTCTCCAAACTAGAAGCACCTGACAAGTTGATGTCGGCATTTTGAAACTCTACCACCACATCAACATCTCTTAAATTTCCATAAAACGTTGGAAGTGGAAGCGTCTCCAAACTGGAAGCACCAGACAACTTAATGGAGACATGTTTGAGATCCCCGGAAAAAATGGGAGGCGGAAGCCGCTCCAAACTAGAAGCACCTGACAAGTTGATGTTGACATTTTGGAAATCTACCACCACGGAGGTATCTGTTAAATTTCCAAAAAAATTCGGTAGCACAAGCATTTCGCTGAAAGCACCTGACAACTTGATAGAAATGGAGACATATTTGAGATCCCCAGAAAAAATGGGACGCGGAAGCTTCTCCAAACTAGAAGCACCTGACAAGTTGATGTCGGCATTTTGAAACTCTACCACTACATCAACATCTCTTAAATTTCCATAAAACGTTGGAAGTGGAAGCGTCTCCAAACTGGAAGCACCAGACAACTTAATGGAGACATGTTTGAGATCCCCGGAAAAAATGGGAGGCGGAAGCCGCTCCAAACTAGAAGCACCTGACAAGTTGATGTTGACATTTTGGAAATCTACCACCACGGAGGTATCTGTTAAATTTCCAAAAAAATTCGGTAGCACAAGCATTTCCAACCTGAAAGCACCTGACAACTTGATAGAAATGGAGACATCTTCGAGATCCCCAGAAAAAATGGGACGCGGAAGCTTCTCCAAACTAGAAGCACCTGACAAGTTGATGTCCGCATTTTGAAACTCTACCACCACATCAACATCTCTTAAATTTCCATAAAACGTTGGAAGTGGAAGCGTCTCCAAACTGGAAGCACCAGACAACTTAATGGAGACATATTTGAGATCCCCAGAAAAAATGGGAGGCGGAAGCCGCTCCAAACTAGAAGCACCTGACAAGTTGATGCTGACATCTGTTAAATTTCCAAAAAGAAGTGTCTTCAAATTGGAAAGACCCGATAAACCTATGTGGACATTTGTTAAATTTCCAAAAGGCAGCGTCTGCAAACTGGAAAGATCTGATAAATAGATGTTAATATTTGTTAAATTTTCAAAAGACTCCGGAAGCGTCTTCAACCTTGAAACACCTGACAATTCGAAATGCTGGAGATTTGTTAAATTTTCAAAAGAATTTGGAAGCGTCTCCAACATAGAAGCATCTAACAAAGTGAAGTGCTGGAGGTTTGTAAAATTTCCAAAAAAATTAGGAAGCATCTCCCAGGAAACATCTGACAATTCGAAGTGCTCGAGATTTATTAAATCTCCAAATGAATTCGGAAGCGGCTTCAACCTAGAAGCATCTAACAGAGTGAAGTGCCGGAGATTTGTTAAATTTCCAAAAAAACTCGGAAACGTCTCCCAACTAGACGCACCCGACATTTCGAAGTGCTGGAGATTTCTTAAATTTCCGAAAGAACTCGGAAGAGTGTGGAACCTGGAAGCATTTAACAGAGTGAAGTGCTGAAGATTTGCTAAATTTCCAAAACAATTTGGAAGCGTCTCCCAACTGGAAGCACCTGACATTTCGAAGTGGCGGAGATTTGTTAAATTTCCAAAAGAATTCGGAAGCGTCATTAGACTGGAAGCCCGATTCAAATTGATGTGCTGAAGGTTTATTAGCTTTCCAAAGGACTCAGGAAGCGACACCATCTCTGAACACCTTTGCAGGGTCAAGCATTTCAATGAGTGCAGATTGCAAAATTCCTCCGGCAAGCTTTTGAGTGGGAGGATCAGACTTTCCTGACCCACAAAAATCTTTTCCAGGCGGGTCAGCTGTCCTATGGAGTTCGGAAAGCTTGAAAGAGGAGAAAATATATTTAGCTCTCGCAGCTGGAGAGGAGCCTACAATGTTCACATTTCAAGTATAAGAAAGATTTATGAGGCTTATCATCTACAAACTGAAACGAAAGGAAAATGCCAATTTCATGAAAGATAAATGCCAATAAAATAAATGGTAAAAAGTACAAAAATAAATTTTAAAATTACACTTTCTTAAATTGAAAAATATTTTTCATATTTGACTGAATTATTCTTAAATTGAAAAATATTTTTCATATTTGACTGAATTAATAAATATTAAACCAATACCCCATACATAAAGTCAGAGATAATAAAATGGAATCAATGTAAAGGTAAAAGAGCCGGAATAGGGGAAATCGAAATGCATTGACATCGCTCTGATTAACCTCAAAGAAAGTCCCTACAACGAGAACAAAAATATCATGAACGGTCTTCACAGGTGTATTCGAACAGGGCAAAGACATGCAGATCAAAAAATTCAAATGGGCATTGGATGATTCCAACGATGCCATTAGAAGTTTAGAAATAAATCTGAAATTGGCAATTGGGAAATTAAAATTTCTTTTCCATTTGGAAAAAAAAATTAATATTCCTCACAAAGAAGCCATACATCCTTTATATGACAATTTGATTGCTAAAATTTTGAGACATACATATTATAAATTTGAATTTGTCAATTCTAGAAGGGAAATATATCTTCTTAACCATTAAACTTCTCAAATTTATATGTATACACACTTTTTTCAAATACTCTAGGTTAAAAAAAAATGAAATATATAAATATTTATCTAATTTTTATTATTAAAATTTATGTTATATTTAATAAATTTTTAAAATTAATTACTATTATTTTTTTGATTGCAGATTACTGTGGTGTGTTTTTGACTGGAGTTCGGATTTTCCACAGTGCTCATATTTTATGGTCTACGTTTCCAGTCTGAAACTAGACTCATCATCAGGACAATTTTGTGTGGAGAAAAGAAGGAGAGAAGGAAAGGTTATAAATGGTAAAGGTAGGAAGTGAAGACCAATGGCAGACTCTTTTGTTTATTTTTAATTTTAAATTAATTATTAAAATTGCTATTATTTTATTATGATTCTATATTTATATCAATATTAATATAATTTTAAATAAATTATATGTATCCAATATTTTTAGAAAAAAAAAATACGATTATTATGATATATTATTTTACATATTAGCAAGTAAAATAGAGATATTTTTAATTGTATTTAATTAGCGTAGAGGTACATTAGATAATAATAATAAAGCATTTAATAAATATATATATATATATATATTAAATAGTTATATTTTAAAATGTTTAAATTAGTAACTCTTTGGGGTAGTTCAATTAGTGATGATCATGAAAATGAAGTGTTATATTTAAGGAGGTTTGAGGAAGGGGCATATATAGGCACCTATAAGTTATAGTGGTAGGAGTTGGAATGCTAGGGCATACGTAGGCATCTAGAGGTTATAGTTGTAGCGGTTGGAATCAACCTCATGTCAAATAAATAAAAAATGATTTTCTTATAATTTAATTTTGCTTTCAAAGTATGCAATAATTTACCATAAAAAGTAAGTGCATGAAATTGATTTCTTAAATTGTGAAAAAAACATACAAGGTAGACAAAGAATTTATTCTATACCAACAAAATCATGTATGTGTGTTTAGAAGCATGCAAATATTTGTAACAGTGCATGTTCCTTTATCTCAAAACCAAAAAAACATTGCAACCTTGCCCACAAACAAGATGGAAGTTGTTATCAAGTTCTTGTTTTAAGGTATGTTTATTTCCAAATGTCATTTTTATATTTGCTAACTTATACCATTTTAAATATCTTGTAAAAAAATCCATTATTATTTAAGTCTATAGTTTATTTTATTAGGATGGAATAAAATCTTAATACAAACCCAATCCCTACTCTTAACCAGCTTGATAAGATCCATACATGGAAAAAAATCAAAGTTAGATAACATCATAAACTTAATTTATGGGCTCATGAATACTAGAGAGCCATCATATCTTTCCTCACCATTTTACTAGGCACTAATATTGCTTCCACTAGTCGTGCTCATTCATATAAGACTAGGATGAGAGAATACTAATTAGCAAGCATAAGGAAGAGGTGAAAGATATACATGTTATAAAGGAAGTGGTTTGACAATTGTTTTATTTACCCTAGAGCTAACCAACACATTGGTTCAAGAAATAAGTGTTTTTTTGCACGCGTTTTTTATTTGCATTGGACCATTATATCACTTAATCTAGGAGGATCCAAAAAATCCTCAAAAATCAAAGTTCTCAAAACTTAATAGAGATAACGCCATATCGAAGAGCTCAACGAGAAAATTCCAACACAACTTGGAATCGTGTCAAATGAACTTTGAATGCAAAATTTATGGAAGTCTGAAGTTTGTACCAAACAACAAAAAAGGAGTTTGCAACATTGTCGTGCAACAGCACCAGGAAACACCACATGGCACTATAGGATGATGATGTGGCAGTTCCATACAATGATGTGGAAATATGTCGAGACAATATATGGAAATATGAAGCGGACATGGAAAACAGATGGTGTTGACATAGCAAACCATGAAGCTAATGTGACAGGACAAGTGGCATGCTAACGTGGTAGTACAATTGAAAGGTGGTAGTGATGTGATTACATATGATATATGATTCAACATTGAGGTTGCAACATGTGGAAGGTGATTGTATGTGATGAGGTGGCCGCCAACTTGCAATTGATGATGTGGCATTGACATGTGTTGATTGGGCTAGTAGTGATGTGGGTCAATCAAAGGATGCCATGTGGTAGCCTCTAAAAGGCCTAGAATTTTCCAAAAGAACTAATGGATTCGACGGACTAGAGCTTTCAAGATTTGAATCCCTGACCTTGACGAAGACCCACCAATGGCCTATCCTTCGGGTCGCAAAGAAGCTGTTATTTTAGTTTTGGATAACTTATATTTAAGTGTTGTTATAAAGCCTGTGCCAAAGGGGAGGTATGTGGGTTGACCCGACTACCTCCCATGATAGATTGGCCATATGCTTTAAATAACGAAGTATATTATTTAATGTTTGAAGGTTCCATTGTTATGTAACACCTCCGACCAAGGCATCACATGGTCAACCATTAATTGGGTTTTGACGTTATAACATAGCTGAGAGATTTTGAGCAAGGTTTATGCCGAAATATTTAGTAAATAAAGAATTTTTGGAGCTCAAATTTGTAGCAACTGAATTTATAATTGTAAACCACTTCTGGGGTACCAGAGAGCTCAATTTTGTTGTAGGTCTTGGAGTCATTTTCTCATTGTAATAAAATTTTGGGAGCTTAATAAAATAAGGTCATTTCCTTGGAGGCAAGACCCAGATATGTAGTCCACACTAGACAAAATATGTTATCAATTGTTTGTCTTTCTTGTTTTTTCCTTCTCTGATCCAAGTGGATCTTCTGAAAAGTACCAGTGCCATGACAAAAGGCTCAAAAATCAAACTGGAAGAATCTAGATAAGTTTAGCATCGAATTGAATTTCTCGTCATCCTAATTCCAATGGTGCAAACGACACTCAAATCAGAGTCCAGATGACAAAGTTATAGCAAGTCAAAGTTTGAATTTGACTTGTCGAGGTTGCAGGGAGAAGATGATATGGCATAGTTTTAGCGAATAAGGGAGCACCATGTGGCAGGATGCCATTGGACCCCAAAAATTGCATATCGGTGAAAAGGAGGAGCGCTTAAGGAAGAATCATCCCCTGGCATTCCCAGCTGTGATTGCAATATCGCATATCGTAGGCTGGAGGAGTTATGAATCGGCCCCGGTAGGACTTAGTTGCGATATACATCGCATATTGCAATCGCATGAAAGGGCTGGTTCTTGTGATACAGTTTAGGGGAAAAGTGTCGATTGTGATACTGCAATAAGGGGATTGGACCTACCTATGGTTTTGTGTGTGGTTTCCTCACATGGTTTTGAGCATGATGGTTTTCTACTCATGGTATTTTGTAGATCCGGTAAGGGAAATACAATTATGTTCTAATCCAGTGTTAATGGATGTTTTGACATGTATATATATGTATTATAACATTGAAATGAATATAATGAAAAATCAATCTAGTAGTCCCGGTTTTAGGATCCAGGGGAAAATCTTTGTGTATATTTGTTTTATGTTTTATGCTCTCATCATTGTTTATTTTATGTTTTTAGAATTCGTATGTAGGTAATTTCTGTACGAGGTTATAACCTAGAACAAGATCTAGGATCTGATCCCAGATATGAAACAAAAATCATAGCCATTGGATTCAAATGTAAGGATTCAATTGAAAGTATTAGTTCTTCTAGCAAGCCCATTGAAACTCAAAATTTAAGAGAAAGAATAGAGTTTTTCCATATTAGAGTCATCACAAAACATAACAAAGTAGATACTTTGTTTGATAGTGGATCACAAGCAAACCTTATTTGAGAAGACATTGTCAAGAAACTAAATTTGGAAACCATTCCTATTCCTAAACCTTATCCTTTGGGTTGGGTATGTGATAATGCCAAATTGCAAGTGACAAGAAAATGCATACTTAAATTTGCAATCACTATAAATTTTATTGATGAGGTAGAACTCGATGTGGTACCACTTGACATTTGTGGGATTGTTTTAGGAAGCCCATATTTATATGATGGGAAAACCATCTTTCAGCGTCATGAGAACAAGTATCATTTGTTTAAAAATGGGATTGAGTATATTGTTAGAGCACAACGTAAGAAGTTGAGTTTGTCTCTTGTGAATGTTGGACAAATGAAGAGGTTTGTAAATGCTAGTCAAAATTTTTCATTGTTGATGATTAAACATAAATATGTTGATGAATCTGAAGCCTCCCAAGAATGTGATGCAATATTAAAATCTAATTTAGTTGAAATTGTTAACACATGTGATAAGATGTTTTAGGAATCTTTTGCCTCCCAAAAGAGGAAAACAACATGAAGTTCAATTGCAGCAGGATGCATCACTTTTGAACATTAGGATGAAAAATATGTCAGTGTTAGAGAATGCAGGGATCAACATGCAGATGCAAGATCTACTTGACAAATGGAACATTAGTTCTAATACATATTCTTGTGGGTCTCCTAATGTTTTAGATTTGAGCAAGGATGGTGCATGGCGATCACATTTGGTGAAGAGTCAAGCCAAATACAAGGCTAGACATGATATGCATCGTGTTGACCACAATTTTTAGGTTGGAGATGAAGTAAGGCTTTGCATCAACAAAGAAAAGCTTGAAGGTGAAAAGAACTTGAAATTGGATAAACCTCTTTTGATTGAAGAACTAGGAGAGAATGTTTAGATTATTTCAATATAAGTTTTCTTTCGTGAAAATCTTGAAGAATTGTAGCAAGATACTATCCTTGATAGGAAAACAAAAACTTCAAGAAAAGGGAATGTGAACCACCTTCATATGAGACTTAAAGGTACAAATTCATATAAAGCCAAAGGTATTAAAATTGGAAGGGTGAGGGAACTGTACCCACATTTGTTTGTTGACTAAAAATAGTCTTTTGGAGGTCCAAAAGATTTTAGTTTGGAGGGGTGATACAAAGGATCAATAAAGTGCTCAAAATTCAAAGTGTTCAAAAGTGCTTGAAACATGTGTCAAAGCTTAGATCTCGATGACCTGAATCCAACACAAATTGAATCGCTCAAAATCAATATTGTATGCTCTCGATATCATGTTCTGATTGTTTTCCCAAACAGGTAAAAACAATTGCAGGTTGGTTCCAAGGCTGCTCATTGGGCAGTCTGCATACTAACTGGGCAGGATGATTGGGTAAGCTGACAATACAATTTGGGCCAATGGAAGGCTGCCAAGTGGCCTCTCCATATTGGATCAAATCTATTGTGTTTGGATTGGTGGTTGAGTTTCTATTTGGGCAAAAAATGGGATGCCACGTGGCCCAATCATGGGCCGCCACGTAGCACCCTGGGGTCAACAGAATTTGGTTAAAGGTAAAATCAACATCGACTAGATTTAAACTCAATACCTTTAAACTAGCATGGCAACGCTTTTCCAATCACGTTGTGGGTGTTACTTGATATACCTAGTGGTGCATTTATATTTAAATGGTGAGTGTTAATGTATTGGGGGGTGGGGTTGGGGCTAAGCCCCAGTGCCCAGTGACCTTATCGCCATGGGACTATAGGAAACAAGAGCCAAGGGCTCGGGCTTAGCCCCCAAGGTTCTAGATACCATAACATCTACCCACTGGACTGGAATGCAACTATAGTGGGGGGATAGCGAATAAGCCCAGCCCACAATCACCACGATGCCATGGAACCACGACAGACCACAACAGAGAGCTCGATAGTGACAGGCGTGGAAGAATGGGGATAAGCCTCGGATTTTTATGGCAGGCATGGAACCGTTGCTGAAGATTCAGGGGCCTATGCCAACGAGGGTGGGTGGTTAAGCCTAGCCCCTAGGCACATGACCCCATGTGGCCCAATTTTTCCAACTATAGGCCTCACTGGGTACATAAAGGAGGCAACAAAATGCACCCAATTTAGCGTGAATCTCATCGGCCCCGGGAAAAATTGTCACTTGGCGGTTCCGGACAAGGAAAATTCATAGAATGGTTAGCAAGCCAGTGCAGTTCGTAGAGCAATTAGCAGGGAAAAATTCTAAAGGCATAACTTATTCAGTTTTGGCGAAATTGAGCTCAATAAAATACCAGTTGGGGGTTTTTTACTGTTAGGGATCCATTAGAGACATAATTTTTACATTATGAGCATTGTAAATCCATGTAAACACAAATTTGATCACTTAATGAAAGAGGTCCAACATTAGAAGCTGGAGCAGGAGATGGGTTAACTCCTTTATCATTTTTCTTGTTATGTATTTCTGATATGGTATATTTGTTTCTGATTTATATTGTTAACTAAGTTTTAAAACCATTATTTTATGTGTTTTGCAAAGTGATCCATTGCCTAATATACATAAAATTCTACTTGCAAATTTTTCCATCTTCAAGTTTTCATTACATATCATCAAAGCACCATTTGTATGCATATGCTATATGAATTTCGTTGCATCCCTAAAACACATCAAGTCATATTAGAGATGAACTTGTAGCTTTGCAAAAGGAAGAGAATAAACTAGTATGTCAAACTCTTGGGAAGGAGGAAGGTGTAACTTCTGTTTTTGGGAAAGATTGTGCATGTTGTAACTTGAAGTTTTTATGGTGGATGTTATGTTGATGATTAGATGCTAGGAAAGTAATCTTTGTTGAAAATAGAATTAATAATGCATTAGTTCATGCATAGTAATTGAAGTGAGAATTATAGGACAACATTAATAAGTATGCCACTTAACAAAATAAATAAAAGATATGCTAGCTATAGAGATCGAAGATATGAGAAATCATAAAATTCAAGAATCTAAAAAGTTGAGAAGGAGAACTAAGGAATGGCAAAAGAAGCATGCCCATAATGTTGGAGAGGAATCAAGAATATAAATTGAAAGAAATGAAATGCAAAATGACTAGGAAAGAGACCCTAGTGTGTAGTTGCACAAACTTCTAAAATGATAGTTACTATATAGAATTGAAAAATTAAATTGGAATAGAAACTTAGCGATTGAAAATATAATTAAATTGGAGAATTAGAAAAGTATTTTGAATATCAAAGAGTTGAATACCCTCATGAGGTGACATTTGTTGCCACGAAGTTCAAAGGAGCACACTTCTTTATGGTGAGATTGTGTACGAAAATATAGTGTATAATAATATGGACAAGATTAAGATGTGGGAAAAAATGGGAAGTAACACGAACGTGAAATCTTCACATGTGAATTATTAATAACATTTGTACAAAAATGATGGGGATTTGAGGTAAAAGGGAGAAATTAATCCGAGAGAACATATAGGAGTGACCGTGCATAAAGGGGCTCAACTTCCAAAGAATGACAAGTGATGCTAAGAGCCCAAGTTTTTTTAACTCAAGATGAAATTAAATTATATTATGTTCATACTCTATATGAAGCATACCAAATTGATTTTGATATTGACAAAAAGTTGAATAGAAGGGAACACAGTACTAGAGGAAGAAAAAGTCAATGCAAAGGTAAAGAGAGATTTGGATGAAGTTAGAAAAAATGTAAATACTGAATATGAATCAAGTGGTTACACTAAGAAATTTATGGAAAGTTACAATTGTGGTAAACAAAAGCATAAGATGGTCAAATGTGCTAAGAATCAAAATGATGGAAAATGGATGAATGCAAAATGGAAAGTACAAGATAAGTGTCGTGATCTCATTATTAGTGAAGGAAGCATTAAATTACTAATGTATAAAAAGGTAATAAAGGATTTAACATGGAAATATGCATTCCATCCTAGGTGATAAAGGATTTAACATTGAAGTGTGCACTCTATCCTAGTGCATATGGAGTTTCATTACTAGAAAAGGGACACTATGATACTATTCTTCCATAGTATTTGTTAAATTTTCAAATAGGATATTATCAAGAACATGTGTTCTATGATATTGTTGTCATGGGTACCTATTGTGTATTACTTGGTAGACCTTGGTTGTATGACATGGAATTTTCTAATGATGAGATGAAAATTCTTACTGGTTTTGAGAAAAAGGAAAGAGGTTGTAAGTTATATTAAATGAGAAAACAAAATGTTGGAGATAGAAACAATAATGAGATCATGCTTTGTTTAGTGTAAATTTTTTTATAGGGAATAAACAATCCAAAACTGTTTCCTTGATTTTTTTCCCAAAGATGGTTGGAGAAGAAGGAAAGAAGTGATAGTAAGATATTGAAGAATTATTGAAGAAATATACGAGGACAATCATAAGTGATAAACCAATTAGGGTACATTAAGGGACATTTTAGATTAGATTGACGTGATACCTAGATTAAGCATTCTTAACAAATTTCAATATAAAATGACACCACTAGAAATTTAAGAGGTTAATAGACAACTTCATGATTTTCTACATATATACCTAATAAGATAAAGTTTAGGGATTTGTGATGTACTTGTAGTACTAGCACTAAAAAAGGGTGGAAAATAACAGTGTGTGTGAAGTATACAATTACAAATGAGATGATTGTTTGAGTAGAGCAAGCTATATTAATAACAATGTGAGGAGTGGTTTTCACCATATTAGGATTAGAAAAGGGAATAAATAGAAGAAGACATTCCAAGAAAGGTTGGTTGTAGGAAGTGTCATTTGATATTATTTGAAAAATATATTTGATATGTTCGTTAGGTTAATAAATGAGGCAATAAAACATTTTTTAGATAAATAAGTAAAACATGGTAGATTGAAAAACTCTCATTTTTGAAAGTTGAAAATGAAAAAGCATCATTTTAAGATTTTTAGATAAATTTGTGGTTATTTAAACTAATGAAATAAAATTGATTTGAGTAGTGGATTTCACACTATTAGAATTAGAAGGGAATAAATAGAAGACAACATTCAAAGAAAAGTTGGTTGTTGAAAGGAGTTCTTATGTCATTTTATTTGAATTGAAAATATATTTTGATATCTTCATTAGATTAATGAATAATGCATTAAAACCAAAGGAGTTCTTATGTCATTTTATTTGAATTGAAAATATATTTTTATATCTTCATTAGATTAATGAATAATGCATTAAAACCATTCTTACATAAATACTTAGTATTTTTATTAGGCCGATGATGAGTGATGTAATAAAACTATTCTTAAGTTAATCATGACTAATGTAATAAAACTATTTTTAGATAACAAGTAGTTGTTTAAACTAATAATATTTTGTTGTAATAAAACTATTTTTAGATAATGTGTAATTATTTATACTCATGATATTTCATTATAAAAAAACTATTTTTAAATAATATGTAGTTGTT